>PNEQ01044084.1:0-64645 GCA_003012365.1 Medauroidea extradentata
CAGGGGCGTCATTTCAGGTTTTTCCAGGGGGGGGGGGCAAGATTTTGTTTTCTGACGACAGTGACCTTGTTACATCTTTTTTATTAATTAAGCATGTATAAATTAGATACTTTAATAATAAAACTTCAGTTTTATGTCCTTAAGTTAGCATTATTTACATTTAAAAATACAAAAAATATATTTATACACAAAAATTCCAAATCCAGGGGGGGGGGATTTGCCCCCCCCCCTGTAGCCCCAAATGACGCCCCTGGATAGATTCGAACGTTATGAAACAGTGCTGCGTGCGGCAAAGTTGGAATCTATATACTTAGCTTTGTTCAGGCGGGTTGTACCTTTTACAACTTCTACATCCAGAGGCGACTTGGGTGAAGTGGGTTTAGATGGTCAGAGACAAAAGGAGCAGAAAGTCCGCCTGGACGCCTAGGTGTAGTTGAGTGTGAATTGTTTTTTTTTTTTTTTCTGTGTTAGTTACATGGCAGTAAACGTAAATATTGAGAGATATTTTAATGCAGGAAAAGGTAGATGCAGGTGACGAATCCGATGATGAACGTCCTGTCACAGCACCTATTATAGCAAATATGTACAGTATTTCGCATGAATTACGAATTTGAATAAAATAAAATTTTCGTCCTATAACCTTTACGCAGCTCATTTCATACGTCACATAACAGGTAGTTCTACAGGAAACGGAATCTCCATTCTTAAATTAATTGTATTAGTTTTACGAATTGATATAATTATATTCATAACAAGTAGTAACATAATCCACAAAACGTTACTAAAAATAGCAAAACAAAGATTTATTTTTCACAACTGCCGGATGAAACTGAATACAGTTTTTATTATAAGCGGATATCTGATTCAAAACTGGAAAGCCAACTTCTCAAAACAACACAGCTACTAGTAACACGTTTCAAAAATAGCGCCGAATTCTGCTTTACAACTTCTACACCCAAACTACTCCACCTTGCAGAGGCGGTGTAGAAGGTGTAGCACCCGGGTGTGGAAGTTGTAGTTACACCCGCCGCCTGAACGCTTTTGTTGTTATAACCAAAACGTCACTTCCGGCAAGAAAAATTGGTGTTGCAGTTTGGGTGTAGAAGTCGTAAAAGTTGCAGCTAGGTATAGACCGCCTAAACAAAGCTCTTGTTGATATTTCGATGTCGTTTTTTTATTATTATTTTTCACTACTGAATAAATTTTCCATTCGTTATTCTGTATAAACTAATTAGCTGTTTCTTTCACATCCTAAATTACGAATTCACGATAATACTTATTTTGTTTTAGGGTTTATTTATTTAGAAGGTACGAGATTTATTTCTAAGTTATAAAATTACTTGCTACATACGAAATAACACAATGGGCTTTTAATTTACGTTATTACTGTGTTAATGGATACGTAGGTATATGTTTTTCAGCCTAAACAACACGTAAGTAAACAGCAGCCTACGAATTTATGGAAGTATTTGGGAATTTTGCATACAATTTCACCTCAGTAAATTTTACACCCTAAATCCCCAAATATTTACTGCACTAACCTGGTCGCGTAGTTGATTTAGTAACTTAAATAGTCGTTTCGGACACGGCCTTTGAGTTGAACTAAGGTTAATCCTTTACTATAGGCCAGAAAGATCAATGTTATACGTTCGTCATAGGGAATGTTTCTGCCACTTGAGCGCTGGTATCGGTAGTGCACCTAACTGACCAATCACAGAGCATTCCTGAATTTTAATTTACGTTAATTTGATAATTTAAAACGCGAAATCGGTTTCTTTTCTCTTCAAAATTAAGTTAAAATACTTTTATCATTTCCAAGTTTATTTAAATTTCAATTTACTATGGTTTCGTATTTGTCTGGTACATTAGCGATTGAAGCGAAACTAGTGGCAGAAATTTTCCCTGTGCCAAGCTCTCCCATAAGAAAACGTATTTTCTCTCTAACATATAGTAGAATTAACCTTAGTTGAACTGAACACTTCGTTTTCATGTACAATGGCGATATTCAATATAAAATACAAGTCTACGTGTATTTTTATGCACTGGTTCTAATTTCATAAATTATTATTCTTAAATGATTTTGTTAGTGACATGGCGGTAGTTACGTTGTATCTTTAATGAAAGATGCTTAAGTCAGGTCATTAATTTAAAGAAATCAGATTAAGAGTAAGTACATAAAGACCGATTATCATTTGCGGACAATTAGCAAGTTCTATTAATTCTTTCGCGTTGGAAATGAACAGGAAAAGAAAATATTGTGACAATATTTACAATTTCAAAAAAGTGCAAGTTTTTTTTTAATGAAACATTAGATTAGCTTCATTGTGTTTATTTTAATGTCTTTGTATAATTGTTTGGTAAAATCAAACTGTTGTAATTAGTACAGAGATGTACCGAGAAATATGTAAGCAAAATAATCCTAACGTTGTGTTTTTTTTATTTTCAATAATTCTTGTAGGAGTTGCTAATCTGTTCAAACCTACTATCTGAAATACGTACAACATTCTTTACGCCTAAGGTGCTCTGATTTGTATAACTCACTGTATGGGATATAAACATTTTATTATGTATATCATTCAACAATCTGCGAACGAATGGTTTCAAGAAGGGTCTGAATATGTCATTGGTAAAAATCAGTTATAATTTTTAAGTAAAAGTTCCCTCCCTCTATTTTACTCTAAACTGATTCGAATGCATATTGCCACTGGTTTAAAACACACAAATATTTTTCTCATTTGCAATAGAGTTAACAAACGCTGTACAAATATATTTGAAGTGATTTCCTTATTGGCCATGAATTAAGATGAAATATATAATTTTGTATGCTACCAAAATGACGCACCTATATTAATAATTTCTACTGAAAAATAATATCGATACCTTCCTTAGTAACACTCTAAAGGCGCGATGTCATCAGAAGACGGGAAACATTTGTTTTTTGGTCCGAAGTTACAGTTTTTCGTTAATTTGGCGAAGTGTGAATAAGCCGGTATGAATAGTAGTGTAGAGGCTGTCGCTAGGTTTCATTAGAGTCAATTCAACAACAGCGCATGCACGTACATACTGCTCGACAAACCTATGTGTGTCCGCGGAAAATATGTGAACTACAGTTGTCTACCTCTCTGTCACACAAGCTTATCACTGGTACTTCGAAAATGGTAACAGTATGCGTCTTATGTAATTATAAGTACATATTAATGACGGTAATTTCTATTTATTTTCGCTCAAATGCTTTGAATTTGTGCTTTTATCAAACAATTTCCCTCGTTGTCAGTGAACAGCGCACTAGGCCGGAACTCGTGTATCCTATGTTAAATAGGTCATTAAATTCAGTTGCAAAATTTAAATAATGTAATTGGCTATTGTTTTCAGGTACAGAACTGCTTAGATAATTGCATTTTACCCCCAAATTTCCTTGAGATTCATGGGCCTCTCACTAGGCGTAACTTACCAACCAGTAGGAAAATAGAAAAGCTATTTCCACCATTGTATTCAGTGTGTCTGAATGTCTGCTTGAAGAAAGTGTAAAAGCTCAGATTTCAAAAGGTTCCTAAGACTGATATAAAAGACCCCCTCTGCATAACAACAGTCCAACAAGAAGCCTAGAGGGCTAAAGCAAAGAGACCTGTGGGATGTGAAAAATGAATATACTGTTAACCGCACCTTAATACTTGTCTTTTGTGCTACTTTTATACACTTATCATTTTTAAAATACATGTAATACTTTAAAATACTTGTAATGTTTGAAAATATGAATAGTTTTTTTTATTGCAGGATTGTACGTCCTCATAATTGAAACTAAACATTATAAAAATAAAACAAACGAAAGAAAACTACGCTATTGCACCTACATACAAATTCGCTGATACTTAGGCTGTACTCTGGATGATTGGGATTGTGTCCTAAAGTGCTTACCTTAATGAACTCCAGACTGTTATGAAAAATTTGATATTTTTAATTGCGAAAGTAACAACATACAAGGACGGCAGTGTATTTTCGGTTTCTGGAATTGGGATCTGCCTGAATAAGGGGCTCTTATGCTATCTGTTATTCTAATGATTTTATTCTAAAATGATTTCTTACTGGTGTATTGGAGAATAAATACTGAGTAGTTTTGATTTTTATTATATAACTTATACGCAATTTTCAATAGACGTACCTTCAAAACATACATCGTATTAAACATAATCTTATAATGAACCAATTGAGACAAGGCAACAAGCTTGTTAGTCTATCAGCTGAGTGAAAGAATGCCCTCTATCATGCGTAGAGACGAGTGAGGTGTCATTTTATCCAGTATTTTGTGTAGGCCTAGGTTACGAATATGCTAACCCGGAAATCTAAATCGGTACCTTCCATATTGTTTTTAAAGATAAAGTAAAAATAGGCTATATAGTAAACTGTTACTGCCGATTTTCCAAAAATTAGTGTTGGCAATGCGAAAATCGAGTTGACACCCTCAGTGAAAAACATAGGACTCATTTTGAACAGCACTTTAAATGGGTTTCTCCACGTAGCTAGCATATGAAGGAAGGCGCTGGCCACCTTTCACTCGCTAAACCGCCTAAAAATTCAACTCCCCTTGCGCATTAAAAAACACCTTGTCCAGGCACTATTTTTTACGTTGTCGGACTACTTTGACTTGGTTTACAGCAACCTCACTGACGAACAAGCCACTAGATTGCAGAAGATTCAAAATACATGTGTATGTTATGTTTTTAACCTTAAAATACGTAATCATAACTCACAATTTCATAAAAATTTGTTCTGGCAACGACCGGAAACAGGCGTAAATTACATTGTCTCCTTCTCCTAAGAAAGATTTTATATTCTAAATATTCTTCCTATTTAACAACTAAATATGAAATACTTTCCCGTCGTAAAATTTTTACCTATCCGCTTGAAAGCCACTCTGTCTCTGCTCATATCTAAGCATCGTATTAGTGCTTATTCTAAATCTTTTACAGTTTCTGCAGCACGCGCCTGGAATGCACTGGAGGAACATCCAAAATAAATGTTGTCTCAACCTACATTTAAAAGAGCTCTTTTTAAAAGTATGAACGCTGATTTTGATAGTGCAGAGTGAACAGTGGATGATCTCACTTGCATTAATTTGGGGTGAATGTGTGCGTGATTGAATTGTAAATGACTTCTGTAATGTTTTCTTTTCCTTTATTTTCTCATTTGTGTTTCGCAATTTGTTTTGTAATTTTTAGAGACTGTGGTTAAGTGGTAGACAAGGCAATCTTGTCGTAATTTCGCTACATGTAAAAATAAGTCGAATTAAATAAATAAATACAACTGAATAAAATGACATCTCACTCGTCTTTACCGCCCCCGACTGAAGGCATTTTCGTGAGAATCGGTCTCTAGCTGATAGATCGGGCCCTGCAGATAATCCCTGTCAGTTTTGGTAACATGAGTTGCCACTTCATTATCCTCTCATAACTGTTCCGCGTTCACTCAAGGTACTGGGGATAGAAGCAACATATCTCCACAAGTAGATGTCCTGTTTTCGTCGGGTAAAAAATTGAGATTATTTAATTTTAATAACGGTTTTTACAGGATTATAATTATTCCAGAAATGTTCCGATTGCAACATACTATAGAGCATGGTAAGGTACAAGTCAAAGAAATGGCTTTATGTGTTATTCGTACTGCATTACTCCACTATAATTAACTAAATCATTAAAAAAAAGGCTTATATTCCAGATTTTTTTCTTTAAAAAGTTAAAAGTTTTTTATGTATATTAAATGTCTTAGACAATTATACGACTTTACGACACATACTTCCGAAAACGATGTACTTTAACTTAATTTTTTTTTCTGAATAATGATCAATAACAATACACATGTTTCTCACTGTTCTGCATACTGTACCGAGCACCCTTAACTTCTTCCATCCGATTACTATGAAATGACCGCGGCTCGCGCAATGGCTACGGTACAGGTATTTTATCAAGGCGATCCGGGTTTGATTTCCGGTGATTACGACCCGGATTTTCGCAATTGGGAACAGGCAGGTGATTACGTTTGTCAGCAGGTTTTCTCGGGGATCTCCTGGTTTCCTACATTTACAGTCCGGTGCTGTGTCTTAACGCAATTTAAATCACCCATCACCAGCGCTGATGATCTCGCTGTTACGAGTCATACATACACAGTAAACAAATGTTTTTGTATCTTTACAAAAAAAATCTTTGGAAAGTAGTTTCCAAAACAAACTTTTTGTAGGTTTACAAGAATTGTGTTCACATTACAGGAAAATCTTGCAAAAATATACAACTATGTCCTTAAGTCTACAAACATTTCTGTAAGTTTACAAATAACAATTGCAGGTTTACATGTAAATGCTCGTACACTTTATGGTATTTATTTCAAAGTGTCACATACATTATTATTTAGCAAGCAGTTTCCAATAAATTTTTCTGGAAAAGCACAAAATATATTGTAACATCTGAAAGGCCTTCGAATGTCATTTTGTTTCTTATCAAGTACTCTGCTTATAAAATATATATCTCAACAGTTCCCTCAGATATTTGGGAAATTTAGACTACTTATAGCAACATGCAAGATTCTTATTTTAGTGCACTGTAAAAAATTTCAACATTTACAAATATTTTCTTTGTACTTTTAAAAGGATTTGTAAAAGTACAAAGATTAGCTTTGCAAAATCATTAGTTTGTCAAGTACTTCAAAGGAATTTCTTGTACTTATACCGACAGTTACTGCCTGATTTTTTTTTTTTTTAATAACAAGATTGCAGTTTCACATACTTTTGTAAATTTGCAAAAATGTCCCTTGTAAAGTGATTTGTTTGTAAAGTTACAAGGATTTTCTTTGTAAAAAAGAAATTATTTTTAATCTACCAGAAGCACAGTTTCGCGGAAATTACGTAGTTATATAAAATCATATATTTGTAGCTGTTGGTTTTTTTTTTTTAGTAAAGTGAATTTTTATAGTGAATGCATACCTTGAAATAAAAATCTAAGATTATCACAGAACTTACTGTATATTGAGTATATAGAAACAAACTAAAATCAAAAAGCATCAAGCTCAACGTGGTCTTGGGGAAGCCGACCTCGATTTTGGTAGGAGGGGTTCTGGGTTCGTATCCCAGGTCCGGCTGGGTGTGAATTTGTGTTTGTTCAAATGGTCTCAAAAATTGTCTCACAAAAGTTACTCAGGGTTACGTCACATTAAAGGGGAAAATGTCTGGTGGAGTGGTAATACGGAAGCTACCGCATCGCCGCTGCACCGTATATTTTTATTTAAAAAAAAAAAAGGAGGGGGAAGATGCGTAGCACCAATACGCGAGGATATGGTTTCGAATCCGAGCACTTTCTTGAACTCTTTTTTAATATTCAAAATATGTTTACGTAATATTTATTTATTTAATAGTTTTGTAATATGTAACTTATGTGTCCTTATTAAAATAAAACGAGTCCACAAGGTCATTCATCCCTTGTAATTATACATGCATATACTTTGTAATTTTTTTTACAAAGACAACCTTTGTAATATTACATTGGATTTCTATGGAAACTGGGTTTCCAAAGATTTTCTTTGTATAAGTACAAAACGTTTTACAGTGATGCCTAAGATTGATTGGTATTTTGTACGTGACATTAGTCTGGAAAAGCCGTATTTGGCTTTATGAGGTGCCCGGAACCATGTTTCAAAATATTATATCTAAAAACAAAAAAATTAGAACCATAGTTGTTAATGTTATTTTATTTTTCAGTTAAAGATATAGATAACACGTTGAGTTGTATTTCTTTAAAAAAAAAAAAAAAAAACTTTCTCTTGGCACGCTGCAGAAAAGTTCACGCGCCAACTGTATAGGACTTTTACAAAGTATTTTGGGTTTTACCATCAAAACACGAGAGACAGAAACAAAAATTCAGAGAAGAGTGACAGCGGGACACAGGCTCGTTGCCTGGTGGTGATGGCGCCACGCACTAGTGAACACATGACACTCGAATGTGACGGATTTATTTCCCCCATGACGTGGACCTGACACTCCAGTGTCACGTGACGAACGCCTCGATGACAAGCTGCGACACGAGCACCAACCATATCGGTCCTACCTCCACCTACCCTCACCCACTTCCCGCACCCGACACTTCATTACCACGGCGAATCAATCGCGCGGAAGAGGAGGCTGCAGGGGCGGTAGGAATACAGCGTACCTGTCGAGAGGGCGGCTTCTGATTGGCCGACAAGAATCTACCCACTCCACAACCCAATCACGCTCGAAACTCTGTGTGCTCGTTACCGACACTCCGTTCCAAGCTAAGCGGAAACAAAAAATCGCGCGTTTTCGGAGATAGAACCAGTACTGTGGCGGCAAAAAAATTGTTCGATTGACAGCCACAACAGTTCTGCCTCGGTACATTGGAAATAATTTAACAAGATAACTTCCCTACAACGTTTGCTAACTACGCGGTTATTTTGATGTCAATGATGACTTATTATTCTACAGTATTGATGGTAACGTGTTACGTGAGGTATTATGTCTTAACGACTGACGAATAAATGTTTTGGTATTGGATGTTACAAAATTTCGTTTTCATTTGGTGATACTACGGAATGTCCATAAAGTGTTTGCATGATACAAAAATTCGTTAAACAAAAACCCCTGCAGTGAGATATATGCTGCATGCGGAAAAAGAAAGGCCATTCTGTAAAGTTTTACTGAATTGATTCAACAAACTTAAGTGAAATTAATATTTGTAATCATACAAATACTTTATGGCCATCCTGTATGTTAATAGAAACTGCGAAACGGTAACATCACTTAAGCATACATATGTTTCGAATAAAAGTTAATATATTTCAGTTTTATCCTATGTACCCAGTCGTAATATCTTGTCCCATTTACAATCCACGTGAGTTACTTAATTTTATACCAAATCGTAGGTCCCACTCATAATTAACACGTATATTTTCCTTCATCTAGACATTAAACGTGCATACAGAGTATCAAAACTTGAATTTTTTAATTCTCACACAACGTGCTAGGAATTGTCAATCTCATGAAGGACCAAACAGAATACCCCTCACAATATTAGGAGGTAGGGGGCCATGTTATCATTCGCGAGAGGCGACTTCACCCTCGACAGTAATACGTATGGGTAAAATAACTTCTTGCTTGTCGATATGTATATTACCATCACCTAACTGGCGGTGCCTGTTGTGCTATGTGCGGTGCCTGCAGTTCTATGTGCTATGCCTGCGAGGATATGTGCGGAGCGTGTGGAGACATGTGCGGAGCTTGTAGAGACATGTGCGGAGCAGGCGTAGTCGTGTGCGGAGCATGCAGTAAGTAAGTACAAGGAGCCATGCACAGCATAAGTAAATGGGTGATGAGATGATTGCGGAGAGGGCATAGTTGTGTGCGGAGCCTGCAATGCCTTGAGCGGTGCCTGCGATGAAATGTGTGGTGCCTTCATAGTTGTGAGGAGAGCATGCATAGAAATTGGTTTTAATTGCTGCTTAGGTGGTTGAGGTTCTTGTTTTATATTAGGTTGTCGAGAACCAATACCATAAATCCCAGAATGTCTCTTCTAATTATCACTCCGAGTAAACCGACGATGACAGACTTCACACTGAAATTTCATTCTACAAGTTTACTTTTCATCTCTCATGTACTTGCTTAATGCCGCAACACATTACGCATGGCTGTAAATAAGTACTTTGCCACAGAAGTAATAACAGAAGTACATCGTTAATTAAGGTACCGTTCGAAGACTATAAATAGGCCTATTCTGAAACGAGCATGCACGTACACATATACTTAAGTACTAACAGCTTAGTACACCGAGATTCGCACGTAGTTTCTTAACCTTAACCAGTATGTAAGTTTAATTTATTAGCTTGGGGAAGGGTGGGGAGCCAATGTGGCAATGGTGTTCAGGTATTAAATATTGGTATTTAATCAAATTGAACTAAAAAAGTTTTTTTGTTATGAGATATGGGTGAGGTTTGTTAGGAATGCGAATTAAAAAAAATTGGAAGACTCGGAGAAAATCCCTTCAAGAAGGTTGCCAACTATTTAGATAAAATAGTTGGCAGCAGGTATCGCGCACAACATGGATGCCAGAAACAAGATGGTGGACATAAATGTTTTAAATTTTGAGTTTTTGGAAACTTTGAAAAATCTTTAAAATGACTTCATAGAAGATGGGGGCGGAGACGTCATCTAAAATGGTGGTGGTGGCATGACGTCATCATCTAACCCTACGATCCTATCCCCCATTTCTTTGTGCCAGAACATTCTAAAATATACTACTAATGTCTATAATAAATATAAACTAGTAAATCATACGCAATATGTCCCTAAGTCTGAGGACACTTGCACGGAAAAAATTGTAAATTTATGGGTTACAGATTTGTAAATAATACGGATATATATTAATAACATCACTGTTAAATCTGCAAATCTGTAGAAATGCCATTTGTTGCATTATAAAACTTAAGACATGTAAGTATGGATCAGTTCCGTGTAATGAAACTGTTTTACGGATACTTCTGTTCGAGTAGGAAATAAGTTTCCATTAATTCGCGGATATACCGCGAGAAAATTTTTTTACCGGGAATTCAGTAAATCGGCAGGGAAAAATATTCACAGTGATTAGACCTATTTTCCGTGTTTGAAGCCTAAAAGTGTTCAAACATTAAGAATGACACAGTGCAAGCATCACGTCTCACCCTAGTCTCTAGGCGCTACTCACTGAACTCCTGGAAATAGTCTTCTCGCCGACAACTTGCCTCTACGAGACAATCAGTGGTTTCCCTATAATTTCATGACGTAATATTTGATGATGTTGTATTGTGCCCGCCTTTACCTTTTTTAAATATTCTGAACCGTTATTAACATTGAGGAAAGGAAAATTCCTCGATCTCAATTACCCACATGATAGAATCCAGTGCCTTAGGCATACCTAATTAAGTGCCGTTATATTCCTTAATTGTCTGTTCTTACAGTGAGCAGCAGCTAATAAACAAGTGGTCAGGACTTTAGTTTGCACATGACAATGGATTCGAACATGTAGGTATATATTCCTATACCTAATCATCATGCCCAAAAAAATGACCCAAAGCAACCAGTTCCACAATTTTCGGGCGCGAGTTAATAAGCTTTAAATTTATTTGAGGTCATGAGTATGGTATACAAGTGTGTAATGTTCTTTGATTGCATTATTAGCAAACATGGTGAGTCACCTTCTACTGCCCTAACCCCTACGGACCCCTCGGTCACCACAAAGGCAGACAGCTTAAATGACTGAGGACTCATAGAGTTGGGGTCAGGTTGGGCCAAGATGTGAATCGTTAAGATTCCCACATGCACATTCTCGGTAAAAATTAAAACACAGAGCCGAACCCACAAAATTGACAACATAGTCTCCTATTAAATATTAAAAAATAATTTTACCAGAATATTATTGACCAGGGAAAACTTAAAAATGAAACACAAATGTCAGAAAAGTATATTTCACCTGCAAACAAATATTTAATAACAGATGTAAACGTGAACTTGAGTATCTTGAGAACCAAGTTAAGTTTTTTGTCCAGTTAGTTTGTCCTTCGCATGGAATGCAATAAGCGCAGAACAGAGGTTATGACTGAACATTTCCGCATGCATTGGAGGCGAGTGATATGGGGAAAGCGTGATGTGCTGTATTCCATGTGAAAAATAGGTACACATCCTTGAAAAGTTTTGATGTAAACTGAGAACCATCGTCAGAGACGATGCTACTGGGAACTCCAAAATTTGGAAAAAAATATATGTCTGCATTGCTTTCAGAGTAGAAATGGCATCAGCTTTCCTCAGGGAAATAAGCCAAACTAATTTAGAAAAGACATAAATACAAAACAACAGCATGGTACGACCAAACTTACTTCTAGGAAATGGTCCAACAAAATCAACAAATAATTCTTGTAAAGGTTTCTCGGCTATTTCTGAAGCGGAGAAACCCAAATGGGTATTTTGTGCTGGTTTACTAAGGGCACATAAGGTGCACAGTATTACTCGTTCAGTGATGTCACTGTTAATTCCTTTCCAAATAAATTTACTTCTAGTACCTTCAATAGTCTTATAAATTCATAAATGACTACCAACGGGTGTGGAATGATAATATTCAAAGATAATGGGTTGTAAATGAGCTAGTAGAACCACACATGTTCGTTTATCCTTGGTTCTGCAACACAGGGCACCTTTCAAGAAACAATAAGGTTTCTGTTCCATACCAGACTGTAAATATTTTAATAATTGTACTCACTTCCTTATCTCGCTGCTGATGTTCTTTAATCTGAGTGAAAGCCAAAGGAAATTCAGTAAGCAAATTATAATTATTAAAAGCGAGAGATTCATTAGCGCTAGGCTTTCCTTCAAACATTCGAGATAGACAATATGCCACTACATTTCGTGAGCCTCTAATATGTTGAACTTGAAATTTTAATAATGCAATCCGCATCACCCAGCGGCCAATCTTGTCTAATTGTCGAGGGTGTGCAAGGAACCAGGACAATGCTTGGTTGTCAGTTTCCAAAAGAAATTCAGAATGCTCTAGATACTGCCTAAATATGTCAATACCGAAAACACCGGCCAAACATTCAAGTTCATAAATTGTATATATAGAGAGAATGTGAGGCAAAAGTGATGGTTGGCTAACACCATCAATTTCCTGAGGTAGAACTTTTCCAACAGCCAAACTAGAGGCATCCGTCTGCAAAATAAATTTACGAGAAAAGTCAGCCATACATAGTACCAGAGGATGGATAATATCATGTTTTAAAACATCAAAAGCCTTTTGTTGATCTTCACCACGCTCAAATTTAGATGATTTATTATGTAATTTATAAAGAGGTGCGGTCTTTTATGCTATATTAGGTATGAACTTTCCAAAAAACTGAACCCTTAAAAATCGAGCTAAACCCTTAAATATCGCGGAGTGGGGGAAATTCACGAATAGCTTTAGTTCGTTCAGGATCAATGCAAATGCCGTTGGAAGCAATTTTGTGTCCAAGAAAAAAGCAATTTCCTGAATGGCAAATTTTACTTTCTGTGGGTTAACTGTCAACCCAGATTTCGCCAATCTAGATAACACAGATTTGAGATGTTCCAAGTGTTAATTGAAGTTCAAAGAGTACACAACTAAATCATCCAAGTAGTTGTACACGTATTCAAATCTGACATCGTGGAATGTGCTGTCTAAAAAACAGGTCAAATCTTGAGCACCTGTCGCTAGATCAGAAGGAACACGAGTGAATTGATGCAAATTCCACGTTACACAAAAACTAGTGACTTGTTTGGAGTCTTCAGTTAGGGGAATTTGTTAGTAAGCAGAGTTTAACTTAAGGGTTGTAAAGAATTCAACTTTACCAAACCAGTGAACAGCAGAATGCAAATCAGGAAAAGTTACAGGTTCTATTTCAAATTTTATTTAACTTTACTGTAAACTATCACCATGCGGTGTTTTACATTAAATTTAGGAACTAGAAATGCCGGACTGGCATACGGAGATGAAGATTGTTCAATGACATCCTTCACTAATAAATCATCAACGTGTTGTCTTAAAATCTCCATCTTTGGAAGGGTTAAACGATACAAGTGAATTTCACGTACTACTGCTCAGTTAATTTAATCAGATATTCCAAGAGATCTGTCAAGCCTAATTCTGAGGTAAGAATGTTAGGAAATTGATCAGAAAGACTTTTAATTGCTAAACATTGCTCAGAATTTAAATGTATATACGGATCTTCAAACTGTTTAGACTATATATCTGAGGAACAACAACGGTTTGTCCACTTTGGGCCAAAGGAATGTTTAATTCAGCTTCAAATTTAAAGGAAATATATTTATCTTGCATATCGAGCATAAGGCCAGTAGGAGTAATATAATCTTCGCGCAGAGCAAAATTAGAACTTACATCAGGAGCTATTAACACTTGCACACCCAAGTAAGATGTGCTATTTTAATTTTCATAATATTACCTACATGAAGTAGGTAACGCATCACTAGACACAGTGTAACATTTGAGGTTATTCGGTTCAGTGCCTTTTCCCAGTCTTAATTTTTGCAATCACTCAAAAAGTCTGCCAGAAATGATAGTACGAGCTGATACAGAGTCTACCAATGCATCAACAAGTTTTCCTAAAACAATTTCAACACGAGGAGTAACACCAGTCTCCACACCAACAACATTGGGAAAATTAATCTGTGATACACCATTACATAAATTAGAAACTATGACACAATCCTTAAATGGACCAAACAAATATTTTTAATGCTTGCACAGCTGGACAGACTGAATCACGTGAGCATCATATTAAGAATTAGTGGTAAATGGCTTGCGAGAAGGACCGCTCACTTCTCCTCCATGCTGGAGTAGTTTTTTTGGAACCAGCATTTTGAGGCAATGTGTCCTAATTTGCGACAGTTATTACATACTGGCTTCCAGCATCTTTGTTCCATTCAGGATGGTTAGGTTTTTGAGTTGGCTGGGGATTTACGTTCACCGAAGATTTGTCATCAACTTTGTTGACAGTGCTGCATGGATTAAGAAAAGTTTTAAATTTTCTTGGTGGGAATTTATTACCTTTTCGATATGCTGATCGTATTTATCTTCATATATAATGTTCAGTAAATGAATACAGATTTGATCTAGTTCAGAAAATGTAGCTGGTTTACGTACAAAAACTAAACCTAGAACACGCTTACAGAGCTAAACCTTCCAGAATAGTATCCACCACTTCAACTTCTGGCAACTGTAGCCTTAATTAACATGGAGAAAACTATCCCATCATTTGCACTTGATGTATATGGTGAAGTAAAATGCATGGGATTTGGAACAGACACAATATGGCACGGATAAGAACTTGATGCCATAGAAATGGCACATGCTTGGTAGGGACCAGATGTGAGGCCAGAGGATGTGGTGACAGGAGGCAAGGACGACAATAGTTCAGCCGAAAAAGATGATGTAGTGGTTGCTATAGTGCTACTGGTAAATGCTTGCTCGCCTGTGTTCAGCGAGCTAAGCAGGGCTTCAACCTTAATTGCAATGTTACACAAAGAAGTTCTTTGGATTTCAGAAAGCTTTTCAACATAGTGAGTCAATGAATTATTAACACGCCTGTTCAAATGTCCCAATCTGTTTCTCAAGTGACTAAGGGACAAAAGGGTGCAGTCATCGTCAATGTTATTACACATATCCTGTAAGATAACAATTTGCATGGCATATACATTATACTCTACATCAATGTCAAAACATTACAAATTTGCAATATTAATATGTGTTTCCTCTTGGAGAGCAGTGCGCAAAGTACATCGCAAAGCAGCAGTAGTATTTCCAGGTGGGAACATGCCATATAAAGAAAATTCATAAGCAAGCTAATCCTTGAGCAAACATTCGGGGATTATAGGAGCCATAATAGCTTGGAATATAAAAAAAAAAAAACCTCTCTAAAAACACAATAAGAAAACTTAAGTAAGACTTTGGTGTTTTTAGGCAGGGGAACACCACACACACACACACACATGATATAAGCATGCATAGAGTGCACACAACAAGAAACCACACTCTGCTACCAGTTTGAGCCACCTTCTACTGCCCTAACCCCTAGGACCCCTCGGTCACCTCAAAGGCAGACATCCAAAATGACCGAGGTCTCATAGAGATGGGAACAGGTCCCGTCGAGTTGTGAATCGTTGAGTTTCCCACATGCACACTCTCGGTAAAAATTAGAACACAGAGTAAACCCATGGAATTTCCAACACAGTCTCTTACGAAATAAAAAATAAATAAATTAACCAGAATATTATTGGCCAGGGAAAACTTAAAAGTGAAACACAAATGTCATAAAAGTATATTTTACTTGCAAAAAATATTTAATAGCAGATATATGTGAACTTGAGAATTTTCTTTTCCTTTTGAAACATCAAATTATATTAATATTCGTTAGAACTTGAATATAATTGTGGTTCAATTACATAATAGGTTATATTTATTTAAACAAAGCTTAGGGGCCTCGGAAGTTATCATTAATTAATCTCTTTTTTATTTCATTATGTTTTGACAAAGACGTTTTCTTAAACAAAATGAAAAAACACCAAGACAGACTTTATTTTCCTTTTTTTTTCTTTAGCCCAGAACTATATTGTATTTGTAAAAACTTAGTTTGGCTTCCAGAATTCACCAACACTACCCGAAGGTCAGTCACTAAGTGATTTTTGTGAATTTAGATTAAATACTGAGCATGCATCCCACTTGTTCGATGCAGGCGTAAGGTGTCACATGCTAAGGCTATAAGCTCACAGGCCTCTCCACAGCCATGAATGAAAAACAGGGATCACCCACGTAATGGAACTGCCACAGAATACAGCACAAAACAACAAAATGTGAACCAAAATAACAAATTACATAAATACTTACACGACATCAATAAAGTAAAGAACTTATCCAAAACAGTGAAAGACAAAATATGTCACCAGTAAAAGAGGATAAACGTGAGAGGATTAAAATCTCCAGCTACCATGCCATTTTGCAAGTAGAAGAATACAAAGGTAGGAAACAGAAATTCTTACAGAAGATAAAAGCATCGAGCCTAGAGTAATGCTTGGTGAATTCGATACATCGAACACGTGTTACTCGTTCGTGTACCGACCTGCACTGACAATATTGTTTCAACAAATTAAAATATTTATTTAACAATTATCATGAGTTATATATAAGTTCACAAATGATACATTCAACATCTGTAACCTCAATATTCATAAGCAAATGTATTTACCAACGTAAAATATTTGGTAAAATTAGTACATAAATATTTTTATAATGCTTAGAGTATAAGCAGACATTTTGTTGACTACTAAAATTCAAAGTTCACAAATATTAAAAAATGTAAATAATTGAAATTTGTTTATATGTGTTATTTGATTGATACACAATTACAATTTGACAAATACAAAAAGGTAAAAACTATTTCAATACAATTTGCTTAGCAATAGTAACGCCATTAATGTTCCAAAGATAATTACAGAATACTGTATGTTAGGGGGGGGGGGGGTTGTAAAATATATAAAATGGCACGACGGCTTACATACATTGAGTATTTTTCGAATAAACTTTGGTTGATCGTACCTCTACATACCGCTCGGCGGGTTGGGTAGGCAGCAACATTAAGGCTCCGTACAAACATATGTACGAACAAAAACCGTGTACTCCAGTAAACTGCTTCCCACGTAGAGGCTACAGTACACTTGACGCACGAACCAGTTCCGTCCATATCGTGCCCATGCTTGTTTGGCCTTGGACGTGGGAAACAGCACCCGGTAAGCGGTCTGTGGACAACTAGGCTTGAGTCGATGCGCTTCATATCTGGCTCACTACCACTTGTTGTATTAGCGTGTAGTACGAATACTTGGCTGCGTGTAACGCGTTTGCCATTTATGTATTTTTATATTATGTCTTTAATTTGTTTGTGTAGGTTCCTCGGAGCATTGACTGATAGATGAAGCCTTAAACTGTTATCTTGTCAATTCACAAATGACAACTACAGTTAAGGATCACATGGTAAGTACAAAATTAGTAACACATCAAAATATAGCAAAGTGTGGTCGCCTTGCAAGAGAAGCGGTATTAATTCCAACTATAAACTTTCAACACATGGCGTTAACGTACGTGCCGGAATAAATCGGTAGAGGAGAATATTTTTAGCATACTTTCTGAAGGAACAAGTAGGCTTATGAGATCACCTTCTGTGTGTCTCTATGTCGGTTGGTGGGTGTCTGTGTGTGTGTCCCCCTAAAAACTTTTGAACCAGTAGACCAATATGCATCTAAATTTGTACACTTGTTGTTTTTAGTAATCTGACTTGACATTTTTATATTTCGTTTACGCCATGTTAAAATTTACGAAATGGTAGGCATTTTTTAATTTTTCGATCAAGCTGGATATCTTAGGAACCGTACTTAAGAATTTCTTCAAACTTGGTACATATATACTGCATACAAAGCTGACTTTACTTTTGAGTAATTCGTTTTTCCCATCTGTAGTATTTTGAAAATTTTGGCTATTATTATTTATATTTATGATATAATGATAACATAGAAAATTTTTCCACAATTCAATTAAACTTATTAGACTCATTTTATTTACCAAGCGAAATTATATTTAGTATGTATAGTATAAATTACGTCTGAATTAATATTTAATTATTTAATTTTTCTAGATTACGAAAAAAATTTTAACTTTCAGGAATAAATTGCACCGTTTTTGAGGAAAGTAGGCTTATCAGTTATGCTGGTAACTTCTTGTTTGATGTGTCTGAGATGATAGCGTTATTGAAGAATTTGTTCCTCGCGTCTCGCACGCAACTGGTTGGCGAGGATTCCTGTGACTACTAGTCCAGAAATAGCTTATACAGTTGGGTATAGCAACTGCTAAGCATGCGCGTTTTGAAACACCGTCACTTTTCTCCACTACAAGCGACTTTACAAAACTTATCAGTTGGCACATAGACAGTGGGCACTGCGGTTGACGTGGCAAGATCACTCGCCTCCCGCCAAGGCGATCCTGGATCGGTTACCGGCGGGGTTGGTCCGCGAATGTTTGCAAGTGCATTGGCGAGTTTTCACGGGAATCTCCCGTTCTCTCCGCCCCTTCATTCCAGAACCGTTATTTACTCGCATCATGTCACACCTTACCAGCTCTTAAGGCCAAGTTTCTCGTGCATGAAGGTATAGTGAATTACATGTCAAATTCGGTTGAATATTTCTCAGTTATTTTTGATCGTCGTACAGTCAAATAAACATTATTTGTTAGATATTTAATGGTTCTAGCATTCTAGACCATTGTAATAATGATTTTTTAATTTCGAATACTCTTATTCGTTATTTATAAAATGTAAATAGTCATAGATTACAGGCAGCAAACTATATCGAAACCAAACGGTTCCTACAAATATCCGGTGTACACAGAAAAGACAAAAAATCCGCGATGGCCCTGGCATACCATTCCAAACATGGAAGGTATACTATAAATGAAGTGAAGCAGTTTACAAGAGCGCAAAAGTATGGGTTGGTTTAGGCGAGGGCAAGCGAGGGACGGCAGAATTAGCGAGCAACCTTGCCGCTTGTTGCTGCAAGCTCGCACCAGGCTACTCGTGTTCCAACGACGTACGAAGGGAACTATATAGCGCAACTCTCGAGTAGAAAGAATGAACAAAGTATACATGCGAACGTAGAAACGTTTTATTAGTGAGTTTATTACTAACCTACTTTCCGAAGGAAAAAGGCATATTGGACCTTCTTCCAATCTGTGTAAATGTGTGTATGTTTGTTGGTAGGTGTGTGTGTGCTAAATACTGTTGAACCCGTAGTCAGAATTACATCAAGCTATAGGTAAACAAAAAGTACTTAATAACCTGACTTGACGTTTGTGTATTTTGCCTGTGCGGTACTAATATTTTCAAAATTGTGGTAAATTTAAGATTTTTCGATCTCACTTGATTTCTAAGAAACCGTTTTTTGAATGTTGTTAAAATAGGTACA
Source organism: Medauroidea extradentata (assembly GCA_003012365.1). Lineage (NCBI taxonomy): Eukaryota > Metazoa > Arthropoda > Insecta > Phasmatodea > Phasmatidae > Medauroidea > Medauroidea extradentata. The sequence continues at coordinate 19,556 of PNEQ01044084.1, forward strand.
CAGGAAATACATAATAAACTGACCTGACTATTATGTATTTCGTTTCTGCTGTGTATTTAGTTTGAAAATGGCTACAATTTCTATATTTTTAGCATAATATGAAGCATACATGAAAATGTTTATCAGAATTCAATCACACTTGGTACATTGTATGTATTACCTACATACTCAGCTTATTTGACTTTTGAGTAGTTTGTTTAAACTATACTTATATTTTCAAAACTGCCGCCATGTTTATATTTTTTAAGCATAGTAAAGCATATGTAAGGGAATATTTTTCCGAAATTCATAAAACTGGGTACGCATATACTGCTTAGTAAGCTGACTTCACTTTCGTACATCCCGTTCATCATATGTTTACAGTATATTTTAAAAAGGGTGGCCAATTTTTAAATGTTTAGCTTTATATGACATACCTGAGGAAAGGCCTATATTTTTCAGATTTTATAAATCTTAATACACATATACTACACCCTAAGTTGATTTGACTGGTGTGTATTTCGTTCATAGATTATTTATATTTTAATAATGACGCATTTTCGTATTTTTAAGTGACAGACACAAAAAAATCAGATTTTCGTCATATTCTGTGTACATATTCAAAATACTAAGCTGACTTGATATTTGTGTATTTCGTTTATTCTATGTTAAAATTTTCAAAATTACTGCCATGTTTATAATTGAAGCAAAATATGTAATACATAAAACCATTTTTTTCCCTAATTCAATCAAACTTGCTGGAGTACTTATAAAGGTGACTTGGTTTTTAAAGTTTTTTTTTTTCATGTCCTGTTAGTAATTTCTGAATGTGGGCGACGTGAACGTATTATGATCACACGAGATATCTAAGAAATATTCTTTCAGTATTCGTATCATATTCAGTATTCCTGTAGTACTTAGTTAAATCGACGTTTTTGTATTAAATTTATGCCGTCTTCATATTATTGACAATTTAAACATTTTAATGCACGGTATATTGGAGTAGCCAATTATCAGATTTTTATCGAATTCAGTATGCACGTAGTACCTAAATCAGCGACATCAGGATTGTTGTTGTTAAGAACCGTTGCCCTTCGAATTTTAATTTACCACATTAAATACTCAAGGATATTTTTCAAGAAACAATTCTGCCTCTATGCATTTAGCTATAAGTAAGGTAACGTTAATTACTTCAAGTTGTTGGTTCATTCATTCATTTTCCCCAATTTAAAGTATTCAAGTAAGTGTATTATTTAGACTACAATGCACGTCTATCAAACTGTTCTTTACTATCGTAGGTCCACAAGGTAGCACGAGAATAAATTATTATATTTGTATTTAATACTTATAGATGTAGCCTACATGAACGACTTTAACATTACAGTAAATTTGCTTCCACTTTGACGAAAGTGGGCTTATTAGTTATTTTGGTAACTTCTTTAATATTTCTTAGCTTGTACAGATTTTTTTCTATGTGAAAAAATAAGTAATCGACAAAACATCAAGTTACTATACGTGTTGCTACGTACCCAATACAACGTTTCGTGGCGTCGCTAATAAACTTATTACCTTCACTGCGTAAGAATCTTGCTTTGTGTAGAGTTTAGGACGCACTCACTCGACCATAGCGATCCGGGTTCAGTTGTTGGTTAGGTAAAGTGGGTTTGTGATTTTCTAAAACTTAATGAACATTATCATTAACTGGCTGGTTATTTGATAAAACACCTGTTCCTTGACCACAGAGTGCAACCACTTTACCGTACTATTTAAACAACATTTATTCAATTTTTCATTACAGTATACGATGGTAAAATGTATCTAAACACGTCATTTCGACACGCCTGTTTGTTCCTTCCACAGCATTGCAAGACAATCGCTATGCTTGCATTAGATACAGACGTTAACAATAAAGGAAACAATTAACATACGATTTTCTCGAAAATAGTTCAATATAGCAACTTCCGACAACAAACCTTTTTCATTAATCATCCTCTCCTGTCTTATTTTATGTAATACAAAATGAATTACATCGAAGTGTTCCGAACTTAGAAGCAGAAATAAGGGGTTATACTTCATTTGAACAATTACTTAGAATGAAGAAAAGTCGTTTACTAGATACTGTTCGGAGTTTCGGTATTTCGTGTTACGTAGACATTTTTTTTTTGTTTTAACTTTTTCTTACATTAAAATTTAAAAGTCTACTTTCAGTGTAGTATTATTCCCAATATATTCACTTTATGGATAAATTAAAATACTTTTTGACATAGTTTTATGTGAGCTATCGATACACAAAATAAACACACTTCGTCCTGACTCAACCTCTGTGTGTCACTGTGTGCGCTCCTATATAATATATTATATATATACAGGTTGATTCTTAATTAAACTGACACCTTTCGGGAGGTTATTCATGACGACAAAGTATGTGGAAGAAATACGTATATACGACTTATAGCCTAAAGTTATTATTAAAGGCGGTACGCACCCTTAAGTTAAGAGGTTCGATAAAGCTTTTGTAAACGAAATTAGGAAACGACGCGATTTTAAAGACCACTTTTCGTATAATGTTTACGTGAACGAAGTTGTTAAATGTTATGGTTTCCATTTCGTAAAATTATTCCTCTGAAAACAAAGTTCTTATAAGAGTCATTGTAATTGTTCAAAACGTGGTAACCGTACATTTTAAGCAAACGTTTTTGATAAATTAAGAAAAAAAAAAAAGAGTTTAACTGTAACAAAAAAGGTTGCCCTTGTCTGACACTCTTAGGGCATTGGTTCTCGTTGAAATTAATTTGTAGTTTTTTCACAAGTCTATTAATAACGCCTGCCGCTATGCAACCTGTGTAACGTACGCAATGCGGGTTGACTACAACACGGGCGCAGTGCTTTACACGTATGTTTTGTGTGTATTTAGGCCCTGTATGTCATGTAATTTTTCACAGATTCACCGAGTGACAACTGAAAAATGGTGCCAATATTAACAATGAAATGTTGATAGTAAAAATACTACCATAATCGCACAAATTACAAATGTTTAATGGCTGTGCTGGTCATAAAACCGCCGTTGGTGCAGTAATAATGTTCACAGAATGTGTTACATAGTTCTCTAAAGAGGCGAACTGGGATTTCGGTGCACTACTGGCTATGCTCTAGAAATGATTGTCAGGTTTTACCTATCATGCTTGGTATGTTTCGAATTAAATATAATTATTTAAGTATTCGAAATATGATCTATGAAGCACAGTTTTGCTCATAGAGTCGTCAGATAAAGGCTTTCCATCACCAACCTGATAAAATTACGTTCGGTCTCCGGAATTTCGTACGTGGGTATCTTGCCGGACGATGTCGTTGGTCAGCGGGTTTTCTTGGGGATCTCCCGTTTCCCCGCCTCTTCATTCCGGCACTGCTCCATACTCACCTCATATCACTCCTTACCAGCGTTAAAGACCTCGATGTTACGCGGTGATCAAAACTCTCACCTCACCTGATAAAAATAAAATTTTAATATTGAAGCAATCCAGTGTTCAAATAAATGTGTAATGCTATGTTCGCCAGATCTGTTAGTGCTCGACTAGTTGTTGTGGGGCTACATACCGTTCACTTGTTTATGAGACTCCAGTGAACAGTATGTAGCCCGACACAAAAGAATTCAAACACTGACAGATCTTTGAACATCGGTTTGCTTCATTGTTAAATATTTAATTTTATTAGGTGAGTTGAGAGATTTATGATTTGAAACAAGTATGCTACATAATACAAACAATTTCCGTCATTTATATGTAATGGCTTTGCGATACCGGCTCCCTTTCAAGATTTAAATAATTAAACTTACTAATAGAATATATAGGGATCCGTGGTCTTCAATAATTTTTGAACATAGTGTAAGCATCGTGGAATGTTTTGGTGTTTATTTAAATAAGACGGTTAGGTAATGTATAACAACATAGCCTTGGGACGAAAAACCCAGCCTTTGTATAGATAAAAATAACGTTGCTTTATAAAAAGCTCTGACTGAGACTCAACAACTAGAAATAAAAAAAACCGCACCGTGAGATCATACTCCAAGCATAAAATACAGAAGACGCTACAGACTTGCCGTAACTGGCTTCGAAGTTGGAACAAAAGAATAATAAAATTACTAGCACTAAAAAAGGAAAAACAAAATTTCCTCTCGACCTGCGAGTTCCAGGTTCTCTCAGTGTAACTAAGTATCACTGAAAGCACCAAACACTCTTCACTTCCCCTTCTTTATTCCCGGCAACAAGAGGTTCTTAACACAGCAGAAACGTAGCGCTCAGTGGCATGGGAGCTCTGAAGTAATACAAGCAAGGGTTAACTAAACGTACAAACAAGAAGTAGAAAAGGAAGCCAGATAATTATAAAGAAACAGTAAAGAAAAATAAGACAGTAAAACGATGAAGAGAAAACTAAAATTTTTAACGAACTACATTCAAGTTAAAAAAGGTGACCACTCCTACAGACATACAATTAAAATACAAAAAGAAGTTTTGAAAATAAAAATAAAAACTAACACTGGTGTGTACTTATCGATCCCCAGTTGTCGATACAGTCTATTTTACCATCTCCCGCTAAACTGATCTTCCAGCAATAATTTTGTGGCAGACTTATTCGTTTATTAGTTTTAATACTCCTGAGGAGGTTATATACAGTTATATGTTAGGTTTTGTCGATCACAAGGTTGATTATAAATACCTGCAAGCAATTCTGGGGATACAGGACATTCAAAACGAATAAATAAATAAATACATGTATATATGTAAAGTACTAAATAAATATGTATTTGTGCATACATACATATATATGTATATGCACATATACATATTTATTTAGTTCTTTACTGTAATGGCAGCAGCATAGTTCATTCTAAAAAAATAGGATGTCTATATAGTGAACACAAAAGCAAGGGCATGTCAAGAATATATTTATTCACAAATCACATCCAATGGAATTAATTTTGCTATAGTAAAGTGAATATTCATTATAAATTACGTGCTAAAATTTAATAAACTTATAACACTGAAGTTCACATTGAAAATATCAAAATGTCAGTACATTACAAGCACAACTAATAAGCCGATTATCTATAGTAGTTGGGGTGTGGGGTTACAAAATAATTTAAAATTTCGAATCAGTCATGTAGAGATTGAAATATGGAATAATTTCTTTGTTTAATAATGTCATGCAGTCTTCTATCATAGTAGATCGACAATACATAAGACCAACTAAAAATTGAGGTAAATTATTATCTCAAATTGAATTTGGTTACAATCGGTCCAAAAGTTCTCAAAATATGTATACTAAAATTTTGTAACAATCTCGTTAAAATGTTTAAATTAAGGTCGTAATCCATAATTTCGACCTCTTGCACGATAATACATTTTTTTATTCCTAAACTACGGCAGATATCAAACAAGAAGTTACCAGCATAACTGATAAGCATACTTTCCTCAAAGTGGGCGCAAATTAACATTGAAAGTCAAAATCGTTTATGTAATCTAGGAATATTAAATGATGAAATTGGTTTAGTCATATGATAAACTAATTAAACTAAATGTAGGTTTGCTTGTTGGATAATATGCAAGTAGCCAGTTTAAAAAATTGGGAAATAGTTTTATCGATGATGTTTTCCTATTATAAAGATAAAAAAGAAACGCCATTTTCAGAATACTACAGAATGATGAACGAAATATTCAAAAGTTAAATCAGGTTTGTATGCAGTATATGTAAACCATGATTGATGAAAGAATGAAAACAAAAAAATATATATCCTAAGGTATGTAATACTAATCTGAAAATATAAAAATGGTCGTAATTTTGAAAATATGCGCACATGTTAAACGAAATACACAAAGCTCAAGTAAGATTTGTATGTAGTACATGTGTACCAAGTTTGACAAAATTCTGAAAAATACTTCCCAAGATATGTAATACTATACCAAATATATAAAAATGGCCACCATTTTCAAAATATCAACAAGGGATGAACGAAAAAAAGGAAAGTAGTTTCAGATTTGTTGTATATGTAGAGCCACGATTTTATGGCGAAAAGATTTGTGCAACATTTGGTTTCGATGCGTCATGCGTCATGTGCACACCTGCAGTTCTGCTACATCGTCTGTGATTGGATGATTTTACTCTCACTGGCCTTGGCAAATTATAGACGTACAGACTCACAATAATCTTATTCTGATTGGTGCAGTCAAATGAGAAACGTGTCTGAACAAAGACAATAACCTTGAAACAGAACTGCCGATGTGCACGTGAGTCACTGAAACAAAGTGGGGCAAAAATATTTTCGCGACAAAATCGTGGCCCTATGTATATGTGTACCAATTTTGGTGAATTTCAGAAATATATATCTTAAGATGTGTAATACTAAGCTAAAATATAAAAACTACCACCATTTTATGAAATGAACGCAGGCAAAATGAAATACATAACAGTAAAGGCAGTTTTGTATGTACTACTCGACCACAACAACTAGTCCTCCTGTGAGGGGAAGAAGCGTGGCGTTAGTAATAGGTATACATGTCACAGGGAGGGGAAATATACTGCTCCTGACATGAGTTCATGGCACACGGTCAGTGGAGACACAATACTCGACCACAACAACAAGTCCTCCCGTGAGGGGAAGAAGCATGGAGCTATTAATAAGGAGACATGTCACAGGGAGGGGAAATATACTGCGCCTGACACGAGTTCATGGCACACGGTCAGTGGAGATATACTACTCGACCACAACAACAAGTCTCCCCGTGAGGGGAAGAAGCATGGAGCTATTAATAAGTAGACATGTCACAGGGAGGGGAAATATACTGCGCCTGACACGAGTTCATGATACACGGTCAGTGTAGATATACTACTCGACCACAACTACTAGTTCTCCAGTGAGGGGAAGAAGCGTGGTGCTAGTAATAGGTAGACATGTCACAGTTAGGGGAAATATACTGCGCCTGACACGAGTTCATGGCACACGGTCAGTGGAGATATACTACTCGACTACGACAACTAGTTCTCCCGTGAGGGAAAGAAGCATGGCGCTAGTAATAGGTACTACAGTAGGCAGTTATCTTGGCTTCTGAAAGCGCGGGAATGCAGGTTCAGAGGCACAGGGTAAGAAGAGGCGATAAGAAGACAACACACAGTCTACAGCCGTGTAGTAGCTGTTAGGAAAACATCGACTACACAAATATGTTGCACTTGTGTAGTGTATGACGGAACGTGACGAATGTTTTCCGCCCCGCTAGTATCAACCTGGCAGGTGGCCTTAGGACAGCAGAATATCTGTTTCTCTTCGCGTTCCTATCCTGATAACAGCACTAGGGAGCTCAGAGACCAACTTAACTGCCTATTATAGTAGACATGTCACAGGGAGGGGAAATATACTGCGCCTAACAAGAGTTCATGGCACACGGTCAGTGGAGATATACTACTCGACCACAACAACTAGTTCTCCAGTGAGGGGAAGAAGCGTGGCGATAGTAATAGGTAGACATGTCACAGTTAGGGGAAATATACTGCGCCTGACACGAGTTCATGGCACACTTTCAGTGGAGGTGTAGCGGCGAAAAGATAGAAACAAATTATGTAACGACTTAATGATAAGCAGGACAGTCGTGCGAATGAGGCTTGAATACTGGTCGTACCGTATTTTCTTATCGCGCAGACTTTTCTTCCTACAACAACAGTGTCTTTTTACTTCCCGACAGGTATATTAGTTACACTTTGCATTCAGTATACGAAGATAACGCACACTTTTGTCGTGACTTTTCCAGTAACTCTAGCTGTGTCAGCCAAGCCATACAGTACCAAGAAGTTATATTTCTACAGATTCCGTTCACATCGATACGCCGGCTGTCTGTGTCACAGCATTATGGCCGGTGCTGTGGTGCGCCACACCAGTTGCGCGCAGTGGTCAAGTAAAACACAGCGGTAGTTGGCATCTTTCCCGCGGTACTAGTTGCCGTGGTCTTTTAGTAGCGTACGTATACACAGTTTGGTGAAATTCTGAAAAATATTTCCTAATATATGTTTTAATACACTAAAAAATATTTTAATGCCCTTCGTTTTGAAAATATGGACACAGGCAAAACGAAATACAATATATTCAAGTCAGCTGTGTACTGTAGTGTATGTGTACAACGTTTGGTGAAATTCTGAAAAATGTTTCTTAAGATATGTGATAATATGCTGAAAATTTAAAAATTTCCGCCATTTTGAAAATATGCACACAGGAAGAACGAAATACACAAAAATTAAGGCAACTTTGTGTGTAGTATATGTGTAGCAAGTTTGATGAAATTCTAAAATATGGTTCCTTTGATATCTAGTTTGACCAAAAATATTGAAATGGCCGCCATTTTGAAAATATGCACATGGCGTAAATAAAATCTATGAAAGTAATGTCAGGTTATAAAGTTTTATATGTGAACAAAGTTTAATAAAATTCGGTCAACTGGTTCAAAGGTTTTTAAGGGGGACACACACATGGAGACACACATACAGACACACATACAGACACACAGACAGAAAAGTGATCTCATAAGCCTAGTTTCTCCTCCGGAAAGTAGGCTAAAAACGGTTGCACAATTTTGTTAAAAATGGTTTTTAGTATGTGTTCTAACTTATATTTAATTTAATAGACAAAAATGGTATAGATTTGGTAAATTGGATAATTAATGAGAATTTCTTTAATAGCGTAATTAAATTAAACCATTGAGTAATTTATTTTGAAAAAAAAAATCATAACACAGAGTACACTGTTTTAAACAAAACTGAGTATCAGTTTTCTTTAACTGCTATCGTTTAGGATTTAAAAATAACGCTAGTAAAAGCAGTTGAAGTGATGGATCATGGCCTTAACGGACGTACGTCAGCAAATATGGCATGAAAAAATTATATTATGGACACATTACATTATTTCGTACTAATTTTGTACAGAATTTCACAAAATTTAGAAATGTTCGGTTCAGCAATATTCTCGTGCAATGAAAAAATACCATCGAGCTGGCGATATTCTGAAAAATGTTCATAAAATGTCACGTGTGTTCGAAAAATGTCTAAATGGCCATCGCGGTGAAAATTTTACGTCTGAAAAAAGATTCTTAAATGTTAAGTAACATAATAATTATAGGCCGATACGTATCGTGTTTCATGAAAATATGGAAAAAATATTCGTTGTGTATCACCTGTGATAAATTATTTTCATAATGCCGCCGTTTTAACGATATGAACACATTATAAAAAAATATAATACATAAAAATTAATTGAACTTGATTCATTACTCAGCTTAGAGAAAGTCTACAAAAATAGATGTGTTGTGTGACCAAAAATATTTATCATGGCGAAAATACGAATACAGCATTTGCTAAATCCATTAAACTTAAGTCACCTTACTATGTACAAACGTGTACAGAGTTGATTAAATTGTGTATTCTGTAAAATGGTCCCTTTGATACCTCGTGATCAAAATATGGTGAAATGAAAGCCATTTTTTTTAAATATGAACATGGCGGGAACAAAAGTCATAGAAGTCACATCTCTTAAAAAGGTTGAATACTTTTTAAAATCCCGTATACTTCTTAACCAGCAGTCCATGAAAACACCACGCGAGGTTCCTAAATTTAAATCGTCAAAAGTAATTACCCAATTTGAATAATTCAAGTTACAATTGAAAGATAAAACCCTAGCATTAGTTCTTGAAAAATATTATTTACTTACTAAAGCAGTATTATTTTATTTTTTTATTAAATCGTTTGAAGACTGTTTTTAAATTATTTCATTACAATAATAATTCAATGATTTCTTTTATCATCATAACTAAAATGTCGCTTCCGAAAATAGTTTGCGAAAGAAAGTTAACCTTTCTGTATGTTTTTTTTTAGTATAACTAGAATTAGGTAGTTGAAACTTCATCAAATTATTGTTTATCAATGGACATCAGATTTTAACAAAATATCATAATTTTCTCTTATGAATAGACGTTTTACCCTAAACATGACTGCGTAGTACATTTGGACATATGTTCACATTATTTTAGGAGGAAGGCTAGATGAACTTAATGTCTTTCATAAGACATTGCCTTTTTCTTGCTGTCGTCTGAGGTTGACGTTCAAATTATACTGTAGAGCAAAACTTCATTATTAACGGAAATCAATTACAGGATGAGTTTGAATTCGACCGATAAACACTGAAATATGATCCCATATGAAAATTAAGTTGTTGACTTTTATCAAATCAGCCGATAATTTATGGCAAGGGAGTCAACAAGAACATAAAATGGCTTTTCAGAATAAATTTTAATTAAAATATTAAAAAGAGTTAAAGATACTACAGAAATTAAATGTATTTGGTTATGCTGATAGAATGATATCTTACCCCACATCGTCGAGCTTGTAAGAATCACCTGCTATTCATACAAATGGGAGTATTTTAAATTCCGAACTAATTGAATTTCCTAAGCTTAACGTTGTGAAATTAGTTTGTGATTGCTGTTTCAACACCATGCAAAAAGCAACAAGAAACCGCCTTAGTAAAATGCTCTCTGGATAAATTATTCCCCAAAAATAATGACGATCGAATTATCAGAGGGATTATCGGTTGGCTATAACCAACGCCTGTGAGGGTAAGCATTTGTGATTGCTGAGAAAAGCAGACCCACGCTTTTATACGATAGAATGAATTTTTTTGATAGTTACTCTATTCTAATTTAAAACTTAATGAAATTATTTTATAATTTTAGTGTGATTTTATATTAAAGCGTGTATTTCAGATTTTTAAACTATTAATTATTTTTTACTTTTTAGTTCGATTGATTGTAAAAGTAATTTTTTAATCGTTTTTTAAACCATATCAATTATAAGTTGAAACAATTAATATTTTTTGCATTTTTAGTCTTCAAACGAAGTTAAATTTCATAGTAGGTAACTGGCACACTAGACTTTTAGTTATATCATATAAAAAACACAAAAACGTATATGAAACATATTTAAAATTCTTAATTGAGGTACAATATGAAAATTTTATCATGTTATCTGAGATTACGTTGAAATATTCCATGCTTTAATAAAATCATTTTATTTTATCATAGTAATAATTAAAGGTACGTAAATTTCGCAGATACATTTCACGTCAGGTTGAACGCCAATTATGTATACTTCATTGTCATGTCTGTGACTTGCTGGCGACTGTTACGACACGCGTTTGACTACTGCAAGCCAGTAGTAAATAAGGAAATAATGCGAAATGCTATCGCTTGCTACCTGCTTGTACGGTCATAAGCCAATAGATAATCGATTGTGGCCAGTGAGTGTATAGGACTGACAAGTCTAGGCTGCTGCCAGATGAACCCGCGATATTGACGTACCTCTAGTGATACTGGTCAGGATACTAACATAACATTATAAAATTATTGTATTATCACCGTTTATCGATACGTGTGTCATCTCATGTTAATGGGGAGTCTCCAAGATGGTGGTAATTACTTAATTTTATTGTTTTTATTTTATCCTGGTGATCCTGGTCAGGATACAAGGATAAAGTTATTTGATTATAGTATTGAAATCTGTCCTCGATATCTTTAAAAAATGTCAAATTAATAGGACGTCACGTAGTTGTTAAAAATTAAATTGAAAATATCAGCCTTGAAAAAATAATTTTATTTTATTTTGGTAGTTCTGGTAAGGATAATAAAATATCTGTCATTGATACGTGTGCTAATTTTCAACCAATTTGGACTTTTTAGTTAGTGGAAATTACTTCGAACAAAAACATTTGAAAGAATAAATTTGAAGGATAAATTTTGAAATGTCCTGAAATTACTTCTTTAGGTATTTATGTAAGCTTCATTTTAAAGATAAAATCACCTTGATATCTTAAGTGGTTTAGAAGAAACAGAGAAGTTTTTGAAAACTCATTAAACGGCTTTGCATCCCCTTAATTTTCGAATTTCGAAAAATCGAAAAAATATGGAATATGTGTTTGCTTAGACAATTTTTTAAAGTAAAAATAATAAAAATATCTCATCAGACTGAAGAGTTATCGAGAATTTCGTGAAAACATATTTTATTTTATCCTGGTGATCCTGGCCAAGATACTAGGATAATTTTTCTAATTATTGTATTGTCATCGGTCCTTGATAAGTTTGCAAATTTTTAATTTATTCGGACGCCTCTAAATAGGTGGAAATTATTTTTAAAGTTTCCGTTACATAGATAGATAGATACAACTGAAGCTAATAAATGCGTGTTATAAAGGGTACCAAGGTGTGGAGAACGACGCTTGTTCGGAATGTCTTCCTTACTATTTGACATTAAACCATAAATTAAAAAAAATATCGCAAAATGTAGTTTTGCTTAAGGTGGCCTCCCTATGTTGACTTTTTACACTTTCGAGTCCTACAATTGAAGGAAGCGGTAAGGATGACAAAGAATGAGCATCCTGTCTCATTGTTACCGCTAGGTAAACGCCAATGAACTGGTGTGGAGTCTATTAGCCTCTATAGGACATTCAGAGGTGATTCTATCATTTTGTGACCTAATATTAAAGTTAAAGGTGTGTTGTTCACGTCTAAATCGTTTTAAGTATTCTGTTTCAAGAGATGTATGCTTCCTTTAAAGTAGAGAAAAACACCAAAGTTTGCATGTTCAGTTCCGAGAATATAATCAGGATTTAAAATAGGTACATAATTTTATACTAAATAATTCCTAAGTAGACACCACTCACTAACGGTGAGTAGTTTCAATCGCCCGAACATCTGATTGAGTAGAAGGAATCTTTAACCCGCATATGAAACTGTGAAAAATGATGGTGGAGTGTTGGCGGTTTAATAACAGACCGTGCAGATGGCCGGATTGGTACTAATAAGGTGGCGAGTTTACCAATCAGGACATTTTTAGAAAGATATTACATTATAGTTCAGTGAATCCTAGGAGAATAATACAATATTATGTAAATCACATTTGCTTGACATTATGTGCTGATTTCGTAACCATATAATGAGCATCACCAAGAAACAAACCATATATTCAAATCGATTGAGCAAAGAAGTCTTATTCTAACCTCTTTCGGGGGATTTATTTTATGGTTAGTTGTATGGTTTTGGCGGTTTCGCCCCAAGCGAGGAGCCCTCCCCACCTCAATGTTGTGACATCGCGGCCGACATATTGTATTTGACCTTTGAACCCGTCGTAGAGGTCACCAAAAGTTCAAAAATCCCCCAAAATTTCCCTTTTTTTTCCTCAACTCATCAAAATTCCATTTGTGGACGTCTCAAAATCAGCATGTCCCCAGTGTCTTCTCAAAGTGGCTGACGTGGATCATTTCTCATGATTCATGCAAGAAACTTATAACCAATATTACAAAATCAATAAAATCAATTTAAAACACAATTTCAAACATTTCATTTTTAAATTATTATTTAAAAAAAAACACAACAATCTAAACGGTAACCAATCGATTTATGATAAAAATCGAACTGAACAAAATAAATTTTTAATTGTTTATAATACACAAGAGATATTTTCCTATAGGAACCAATCACCCCACACACAAAACTGAATTATGCCTAACCGATTTCCAATAAAATATTATCATTTTCCAAAAACCTTTAAAAACATTATTAATTAAACTAATCTTCTTTACAAATATTAGTACGCTAGAGTTATATCCTATTGTTCGGCATCGAGTACATCCTCTATCACTTACATAGGTATACCCGATGAACTGTCGAGAAAATCAATCAATGATTTGTGATACTTACATGTAAGTCCCTTCGACTACATTAAAACATGGCGGACACCATCCGAACAGCACCACACACTCCAAGGAACTAATATATCATATACTAACCCACACAACTTATACTGACCATACTCCACTCCAACCACACTTCCTACACCTCCCTACACCGCCTGACACCTCCACCCCACCCCTTACCATCAACCCACACCTCCATCACCAACACCCAACACACCATCCACCCCTCCCCCAACACATCCTCCACCCCGCACCACCACCCCTCTCCCACAACACCACCTCCACCACCTCTCACCCACTCCATCAACCCTCCCAAAATACACCAACTCTAACTGCACTTTCTATTGTTTATGTCACAACCTGCCCGAACTGAGCATTACACTATTTTAACCATCCTCATACATATACTAATGCCGCGGTTACACTGGCTGCAGAACTACTTTACTTAAACGTGTTCAGTTTATGGAGCGGTTACATTAACAGCAAACGAGTTCAGATCGCAGTCTCTTCTCGACCGAAGTAAACTGGTTTCATATGTAGTTCTGACGACATATCTTCGATGCTTCTCTCCTATTGGCTGCTTGGAGTAACGATTTGTGGCACAAACATGGCTGCTTTTTGGTCCGACATTTAGCACTCGTTAAATAAAAATAACTTGTAGGTGTAAAATAATTATATCCACTTGACACACAGCAACAGCATTGCTGCTGGATGCAACATAATAATTAAAAAGTCATGAGTGTTGAGTGAACATGTGACAATAATTAAGTATAAGTAAACTTTAGGTTCCAGGTTTGTTGAGGTTATGAAGTTCACTTAGTTTATTCTATTTTGTCATGTAACCTCGCAAACATGTTTAGCTATTAATCATGATCAAACATGGCTGCTGAATATATTTAACTGAACAGGTTTAATATCTATAGTGTAACCACGGCCTTAGATACGACTTTCCTTCTACTCAGCTATGCAATATCGTTATCCTAAGACCAAATTCCATGCAGGTTTTTTTTATTGACTCTACCTTTCTGCATATTTAATGTAATTTGTTTGTGTGGAACTTATCATTACTTTTTAAAATTTATGCTTTTCATCAAACTCACAGCGTAAAGACGCACATATTTTCAAAAATATTAAATGTTTTATTTTCAATACATATCTATATAAAAATCATGTAGATTTATCATGAACACATACAATATTCTTAAAAATCGTCTCTCAACCGTAACAATGAAACTTCAGTCAGGCAAAGTGTTTATTTACATCGAAAACCAAGCCTTCGTACACTCATAAGCTATTTGTTATTGCATTACAATCTTAAACACAAAATCCTCGCGGCAGAGCGTCATCTACGACACAGCTACATATGTTGCTATCATTTTCGTTAATGATGACTTAAGCACTGTAGTGGAGATCGTGTACATTGACGAAATGACTGTCACCATGGTCGATGTGCTCGCTGTCACTAGCGAAGATGCTGTTGTCTCTCTCTCTCTACCGAAGTGCTCACCAAGAGCATTGATCACCGCGTCACCCGCACGAAGTACTCTAAGGGCGGTATTCATAGTTATATCTCAAGCACAAGCTCCATACACACTTCTTAAGCTGATCTCAGGCAATTACTAACAAGACAGTCTCTATCAAGACAATCTTATATTCCTCTGTCTTAAGACTGTGTTTTCATGTTGCATAGTCTGTGCTTGAGATCACCTTTACAGAACTGTATTTCATAGTCGTCGAGCACCTGCTTAAGCATAGGAATAAGATCGTCTTCGTCAAGTCAACTGCCGAGGTGACTAAAGACAGTCTCGATGCATTGTAAAATGGTGGATGATAGTGAATAACTATAACCTCGTACACTATAAGAACTGTATTCCTATAGTAAAGCATATAAATCGTTGTATATATGACGCCGATTGAATTTTGCATATGTCGCAACCTTTATAGCATACAGAGTACTGTATTCATTTATTTCTGCCGAAACATAAACAAAATTGTCTCGTAATATACTTGTAGCAATTCCCGTCTGCAGTTCGAGATTAAAAAAAAAAACTTTACGAAAGAAACTGTGAAAATACATACTTATTACAAAATATATAATTTCTTTTTAATTGTAAGGCACTTTTACATGAAATGAATAAACACTTCATGTTTTCTAATGTATTACAATAGTTCCAAATTTAAAATTTTGGTTGTATGTTGTGTCGTCGTAGCGCGATTGGAGTCCGGCCACTTGGCTCAGTGGTTAGCGCTCCTGGCTGCTGGGTAAAGGGTCCCGGGTTCGATTCTCGGCCGGGGAGGTGGCATTTACAACCACTTCCTCGGGTTCAGGACTGGGTGTTTGTGTTCGTCTTGTCTGTGTGCCAGAAGACACCTTAACATTACATAATATAAAGTTAATGAGGAAGGCATTAATTAACCAATTTAAAGGGGGGGGGGAATGTTTGGTGCAGTGGCGAGGCGTTAGCCTTGCCATTGTACCAACATTTTTTATTAAAATATTAAAAAAAATTGGTAAAGCGTCTGCTAAATCTGCAATGAATTATTTTTTTGAGTGATTAGTGTTCGATCCCGACTACTTCCAAGAAAACTTTATGTTATGTATTAGTTTTATTAATCACTAAAGAAATTTTAGTTATTATTATTTTGCTATTTTCAATCATAATTCCTTAATTAATTACCTTAAATTGCTTACTAAAGCCTTACTACTGACACATACATTATGTAAGTTAATAATATACAAAGTAAAAAAAATGTATGTGTTCGGATTCGAACCACCATCCCCTAAAATACGACACTGTAGCTAACTAACCTAGCCACTTATCCGACTACACCACATATATGCATACACGTATCTGTAGTAATAATTATAAGAATTACTTCATTCAATATTTCATTTAAAAGTTAATTTTATGATAGCAGCTCTGATTGTCTGTAAGCAAACACACTATAATTTTTATTTTTAAAATTATATTGCTTCATTCTCAATGAATACAGGATTTTATTAATTTTTTAAATTTATGTAGGCATTCATAATTTATAACTTTTAACAGGAATGAACATCTTGTTATTTATTACAAATACATGCAATTTACTTGTTACAAAATTCTCTGGCACAATAATATTTATAGATGATAGAAGGTTTGTCTTAAAATAGAAGTCCGCCTCATTACTCGTTTATTGCGCAACTCCAACTTGATTCTCTTAAAAAGTGTTCCAAGTGGAGTTTTCTAGCGTTCAAAATGTAAACCAAACTAATTAATTTTCATATATTTGATCATAGCTTCGCTAATAATTGGTAATAAAGTATCTTGATGCATGAACAAGAAAAACTGCAGGTAACTTTTCGAAAACGCCTTAATTATTGAATTGTGTTCGTAAGTGTTCGGAATCGTTCGTGTACTCTTGGCCATCTCAAGTTCGTGCTTCGTCAAGCCAGAAGTAGTGCCATACAAGCTCGTCTTGAAGCGCGCGATCTTGACGAAGATCGTCTTATTCGTGGACTATGAAACTTTTGAGTTGAAAAGTGCTGTCTTAAGTCGTTGGTTAAGTCGTCTCGAAACAGGACTATGAAAACCACCCTAAGTTACAGTCACTAACGAAGAAGCTGATGTCTCTGCCAAAGTGATCGTGATCATTGGTGATTGTGGCTGAAGTGGTAGAGAACACGGGCGAACAGCTCGTCGTCATGGATGATGCGAAGGCGAACGAAGTGGTGAAGAATATTGACGAAGTGGTGACGAACGTTGACGAAGTGGTGACAAACAGCTTGAGAACATTGACGAACAGCTTGCGAACATTAGCGAACAGGTTGCGAACATTACCGATCAGCTTGCGAATGTTATCTCTACCCGAGTACACATCTTCTCCAGCTAACACTCACGCGCACAGCTGGTGACCACGAGAGAGAAATCTTCTGATTTAGATGAAGTGACGCTCGACCATAGCCATCCAAACAAACTCAAGAAAAAATTGTAATTATAATATAATGTTTCCTTTTTATTTCTGAAGTGAACCCATTACATTTGCTCGTAGTTGAAGATGATTTGCAGCGCCTATAGGGTCCATCCGGAACATTTCATTACCATACCCTCTTCCTCTCGGCAAATCTTTCGTATACTACTTTCGATGCTATTTCTGAATTCATCAATGTTATAATGTGGTACATTCGTAGTCTTGAATGCTTATCAGCAACGTGTACCTTCGTACGGATCAGAATTGGTGTAATCACACTCCACCAATATATTATATTTAAAAGCTCCGTGATTTTCCATCTCTTCTGTAAGTTTCTGTATTATATTTTCTTTCTTATTGTCCATAAATGTACAAATGTTTTTCGATGTACCCGACGGGTTTCATTGCAGTACATGTCTTCAGAATACCTCGGAAAGCCGATTCCTTCAGTACGATTCCATTTTTATTAGTCATACCTGCTACATGTACTAGTGTAGCAGCTTAAGCTTCACACATTTTAACATGCTCGCTGTGTGCCTCTCGACAGATTTTTTCACCATTGTTAGTTGTATCATATCACTTGAACTTGCATCCACACTTGTAACATCCCAGTGTTAAACAAACCCATCGTATATTCTTAGTACATTTTCCACTTTTGTCATGTTGTCTGGCATTACAACCATAGCTAAAACAGTTATCACAGTTTCGACACTGATAACATTTAGTTGGCTTAGTCATGGATTCACTTCGTAAAGTAGATGAGGTATTCAAAGATACAGTTGCAGACTCAGGAACATCTGAAGAAGTCGTTCTAGGATTTGTTGTCGATACCATCCCAGGAAGGTCTTCGCCCGAAGAAGCTGTTTTATTCTCCGGTGATCCTGTTGCCCTAGTCCGAAGGTTGATATCTTCCTACCACTCTCCTACATTGCAGAATCACTTATTATGAATGCCCAAGGTACACCAGGGGGCTATGCAATGTTCTTCCTTCAGTATCTGCTGATGTACTAACATCCACGCTATTTATATAGAGGTCCTCGAGTCTGTACACTTAGCTTTTGCACTATCACTTGTACTCTCACCCTCACTTTCATCATTCCAATGTTAAATAGGCCCATAATGTCTTCTTCATACATGTCTACGTCTCTCGTGTGTTCTAGCATGGGTACTTTTACTGAAAGTCTTGTCACAGAAATGGCATGGATATCTCGATGTCGAAGAATTTTCTACACTCATCATAAATGGACCAGAAATGTCTGGTGGCTTCCTAATTCCTTCACCACTCGTAGTGGATTGTTCTAGTACATCACTGACTTGACTAATCGTTGAATCTTGCTGATTTGTAGGAAGCCCAACTTGTCCTTTACATATTTTATTATGTCTGTTTAAATTATCATTTCATGCGTACAGTCTGTGACAATTGTCACAACGATACGTTTTACGACACGGGTTCATCTTGCTTTTACTTATGCCATGCCACCTTGCGTCATGGGCATACACAAACATCCCCTCACGTTAGTTGCATTGATGTAAATGAAACTTTGACGATAATTCTCTTGAAATATCATTGAGTGGTTCTGCCCTATTCTCCGATGAAGTAACATACTGATTCGCTGCGATCGAGGCCAAACCACCATTACATAGTGGTGCAATTTCTTTAATGTCGATTGACAGGCAGAGGAATGAGTCCTTTACATGTCCTCAAATGTCTTTTCAAGTTACTGAGTAGTACAAACTGGATTTTACAGTTTTCACACCTGAACATACTAGATTATCATTCTTTTAGACACACTGCTTCATGTTAAAGGGCCGTTTTTTTTCTTCATAAATACCTTTCTTGCAGTAAGGACACGAATAACCTTTCTCGATATTTTTCCATCTTAATAGGATGTGATGCTATCTCTTCACAGTCATAATAAATAGAGAAGGCAAAATTTTTACCGCTGCCTTTAATATCCTAACATTAAAATATATATTTATACATATAGTTTACATGTAAAAAACAGGAACAAATTCAGGTATATACAAAATTATATCCAATATTTTGTTATTTTCTTAAATTGTCTCAGTCATACTTTAATTTACATTTAAAAACGCAATAAACTGGTCCGCTTTCGAGTTTTTCATACTTTATACTTGAATACAGAGTTCTCACATCTGAAACAGTTGCCTCTCTCCCCTTCCCATCCAATGGTATTCTCAGGTCTCAGTTGTAGAAAACAACATGGTCAATGAAACCTCTCAGACGCAACTGAAGTGCCCGCCAAGTCCAGTCCAGCGATCAGCACATCAGCATGGTCGAAGTGGTCACTGTCACTCGCCATCATCTCGTCATTGCTCACGAACTTGGAACGAACTTCTTGTTTGTCTTAGCTGAAGTGCTGACCAACATTAACGATCAACTATTCAGTTTACAAGTGCTCGAAGAAATACAAAAATATGCTTAAAACTCCTCTGCGAGAGTTAAAAATTTTTGTAATACCCTTTCGATACTTGCTACCATTATAATGCTTTCATGTATTCAGTATAACTCTCGATGTATGGTGCGGGGAAACATTTCTTGTTATTAGTTCAGCCCACGAGCACCCATATCCTTTATACACTCGAAGATTCTGGCAATAATATCTAATCATAGTTGCGTGTGTGTTAACCTAAAATAAGCAGTTATAACTACTCACGGCTCAATGTCACATGTGTAAACTAATAAGTGACAAAGTGATTGAAAAATACTATCTCTATTGTTATATTCAAAAATAAACACGCCTAATAAACGCGATTGTTCTGGTAGCTCAGTGGAGCCGACCCCCCGTGGCTCAGTTGGTTGAGCGGCTGACTTTGGTGCGAGGGATTCTGGGTTCGATTCTCAGGTCAGGCTGGGTGTTAATTTGTGTTTGTCCATTGGGTCTCAAACCTTGTCACCATACGAATTGTCAAACGAAAATTGCTGGGGTCACTCGAAATATGTCAAACCTAAAAGGGGGGAATGGTTGGTGCAGTGTTGATGCGGAAGATTCCGCATCACCGCTGCACCAAACATTTTTATAAAAAATAAAAATAAAAATAAAAAAAGCGGCCGACTTTGGTGCGAGGGGTTCTGGGTTCGATTCCCAGGTCAGGCTGGGTGTTAATTTGTGTTTGTCCATTGGGTCTCAAACCTTGTCACCATACAAATTGTCAAACGAAAATTGCTGGGGTCACTCGAAATATGTCAAACCTAAAGGGGGGAATGGTTGGTGCAGTGTTGATGCGGAAGATTCCGCATCACCGCTGCACCAACCATTTTTAGTAAAATTAATAAAAAAAAGTGGTAGAGCGTTTGGATTCGAACATAATGGTGCAGGGTTCGAACCCCTGCCAGGACTATACTATTTTCTCATATTCGCTCGAGCAATCAACTAATCTTTATTATATTTACATACATGAAGGAAAGTTTCGAAGCAGTAGATTTTTTAAAAAATAAATAAATGCACGTGAACGGAATAAACTTAAGTATATATAAATATGAGCATATATATATAAAGCATATGTAGTTTCCTTACATAGTAATATGATAACAGATAATATGCGGGCATATAGTATATTACAATATAATGTATGTATTCCATTCTGGTACACCGCGCCCTTAGCATTATTTTAGCTGCCGGCAATTGCGAACATGAGTGTTTTTTTTTCAGTCCTTTTAAGTTACGAATATCTTGGCGCAGAATCTTTTCACATGTATAGGCGTACACAATTCACCTTTATCTTTAATATTACATCAAATGATAGGATCACTACGAATACCTCGGCCAGTTTGTTGGCCAGAATGCTGCACTCCAGTTCAGTGACATTCGCTTAGAGGCTAGGGCGAGGCGTGATGTGTGTGTTGTGTCGTCCTTACCGCACATCTAGGCCTCGATCACGCAAAACTCACGTCTGCCCAGGCGAATACATAATTATTATTTTTTTTACTTGACCCGCTGTGAACTGCACGAATCATGCAGCACAGCGTGGAAGAAGATTCCTCACTGCAGTTTTTTTTACAGCGGTGCTCGCAAGTCTGGCACATTTTTTACCGTCGCGCCATCCTCATCTCATTTCCCTCGCCGCCTCCGCTATCCAGCCACTGCCGCCTCCAGAACGAGTCCCGGGAGAAGTGGCTTGCTATCCGCCCCCCGCACCAGGGGCTGAACTTCCGGTGCAAGCGAGCTGTCGCAACATGTGGCTTCGTCGATACTGCTGCAGCGTGGGCCTCCGAGCTGCCGCAAACTGCCGCTACAGGACAGGCGAAAGGGCACCATGGATTCCCGCGGATTGATTTTTGCAACCTCGTGTTATTATATGCATATGTGCACATCTGCAGCTCTGATTCATATACAGTGTATGGTGTTTTTACCTCTTAGGGTGGTATTCGTAGTCAAAGACTTGTTCGACAAATAAGTAGTACTTCGTGAAGTTATATTTATTCTTCAAGTAAAACTTATTTCAGGAAATAATTCATAAACTGCGACTCCACGAAGTAATAACTAAACAAGCACTACTTATTAGACCAAGTCTTACTTGATGAAGTAACCAAAATATAAGTATATCTATAATATCATTACCAACATGACACAACTGAACTTATATTTTATTTGCAGCAGTCATCTAGTGTAATTGAACATTTGGTTACATTTGATTGTCAATTCCACTTGAAAGTAGTTTTCTTTTATTTTAATACATGTTCAAAATTAAATAACAATACTGATGTCGAAAACATCTTAGTTGTTGTGTTGATATAATTTATATGTATGTTGGCCAACTGTGGAATAAAAATTATATTCATTATTTGACTCGCTGAAAAATACATTTTTCACATGAATACGTACTGCATACCTGTCAATAAGAATAATTCAGAAACTCAACAATGGTTGTTTGATACGCTCTAATTTAAATAAGGTAGATTCGCCTTTTATAAGTTTCATACATGTGTATACGTAATTAAGGATTATTCGTAGATATTGCGAGAACATTAATTAAAATGGTCCATGTAAGTAAAGAGAAAATATCGCCGTCAATTTCTTTTTGTAAAATTGCATTAGCCCTCACATAATTTGTTCATATGATTTTTTTTTTTTTTTTTGCTATTCAACTTAAATAGTACAGATTTCCATTTTTTTTTAGTTATTGTTATCACTTACATTTAAATAGCATAAGCGTAGTTAATATGTATATAAGATAAAGTACCAGTAACACTATAATAATATATTGCGTCTTTATAAGCGTAGTTTGTCTGATTCTCAGTTAAAAATCCTGAGATGAATGGTACTAACAGCTTGAGTTATTTCTGTTAAGCATTTTAAAAAACGAAAAATGAAATAACATATTAGTTTTAGTAAATATGTGTGTAGTATTTTCTTATAAAATAATAGTTGATAATACCCGGCGCCTCCACCACTGTTGTGAAACTATTATTTTGCCCAGTGTACACATAAGTTAAAGTGATTGGGGGGCTATTGTCAGAGGTGTAGGTACTATATGCTGAAACTTGTTAAGCTGTTAAGGTTGAGGTTACGTTTAAATGAACTATGTTAATTTAATTACGGTGGCTTTACTCTATATAGTTGAGTTATAGAATACTAAAAGGTTATATTACATAATTTAGTTAGGAGGGGAGCGGCGATTCAGTCAGTTAAGTTATGTTTACACTCTATGATGGGTGACATGTAGATTTCAATTTTTTTTCGTGTATTGTTGTATTTCAATAATGAAAATACGCGGAACTGCATTCAGCAAATCGCTGCCAACCATATAAGTTGTGAGGTAACTATTATTGGTTTTGAATTATGTGCGGTAACTGCTGGTGATTTTTTTCCAAGGGTTTAATCTGAAGTGCTCACTTTATTCCGAACGACCTATAACACTTGTAATGGATACAACCAATAGTTTATAACATACTGTTTTTGATACCTGGAGAATATGTTTCTCGCCTCGTGCATGTTGGTTGGCGTACCTGTAGCGTCCATCTAATGGTTCAATGGGCCCTTAGCTTTGAGTATAGTAATTGCCGCCCGGCCACTTGACTCAGTGGTCAAACGTCCTGGCGGATGGTGCAAGGGTTTCGGGTTCGATTCCTTGTCGGGAAGTGAGAATTTACTGTAACCTCCTAGCTTAAAGTCTGGGTGTCCCCCCCCCCCCCTCGTTTCCAGAATTCATGTGGTATGCAATGGCCAACTACCGCAGGCTCACCCTCTCCTATTAAATCCCAGGTGTTCCTTCTAGAGCCGTTAAATTGAAAGATGGAAACAACATAAAGGACAAATAGTCATTGCCCTGTATAGCTTCCCACGGACCACATCCACGCCTCGCTCTCCTTCTGAGTCCACTACCTTCTGAATTTATCTACATCATACCACGTGTAGTACACTCTCTAACTCTAACTAACCCAAATATGAATACGTGTAACCAACTTAAAAACAAATATATCATGTTTAGGTTCATTATTTTTTTCTGAAACGACAAAACATTGTTATGGAGAATGTCTAAAATCTTTCACGAAATCATGTGCTCCCAATGCAAAAATCATACATTAAAGAATTGTGTACTAAACACAACCAAAGCCGTGGGCGGATAGCTGGTTAGGCTATAAAATTATCATTACGTTCAGGTTATTGTGGAATGTGATCGTGATTGGTATTGAAGTATTACTGTTCGTCTTCAGCACGTCTATTTCTTGCATACGTGTTCTGGTATTTTAAAATATAACTAAAATTTTTGTTGCATGTTCGTTGTTCAGGATGGTACTACTCACATACTTAGAGACCAGCCCATGACGGCGATGGAGACAGCAGTGTACTGGGTGGAGTTTGTTATCAGACACAGAGGAGCACCACATCTGAGATCTGCAGCTGCTGACATGCCTCTGTATCAGTACCTCCTACTGGACGTCATATGTGTGCTGCTTCTTACTGCAGCCTTCTACGTTTTTGTCACATTTTCCGCCGTTAATTTGGTGCTGTGAGTCCTGATCGGTAGCATGTCCAAAAACTCTCATCCGAATACAAAAAATGACTGAAATATACATATACACAAATTTTTCTCATTTTCATAACTTTTGTGAATTCTCATAAATTGTACTTTTTTAAGTGCAATATTTTGATGTTAAAAAATTAAAAATATTTTTTTAATTTACAACCATTGGTTCAGTGCAAAATCACGAAATTAATTTGTTGGTATAAATTTTTTCATATGTTGTGTGATGATAATGACTTGAAATTGAATTAGAAACCTAATTTTATTTTACATTTATACTATACCCTCGTATTTGAAAACGTTTCTTCATTGTTTGTTAAGAATACGACACGATTATCAAAAGAGTACTAAAATGCTAGAGCAATTGTACGTTGTTAAACAGGACAAACATCAATACTCAAAAACATGTATATTTATAATATTTTTCAATGTAATATTGATAGTGTATAGTATGTATTTTAATGATGGGATGTTTTAAAATTGTAATTATTGTTTACAAAAAATTATATTTTAGAATACGCAGATGATGTTGCAGTTGCTAACATTAAATTACCAGGGTATTCTCGTTTTTCTAACTTTTTCACTCTGCTACTACTTTATCCCCGCCTCATCTAACCTGCCTTATCATTAGGGTAAAGCGGGTGGTTGTATTTTCCCTCTGTTGGAGTTGCCGGCCCCTCGTTGACCCCGGCAATCTTTCGTCCATTATCACTTTCTGCGACGCGAAACCCTGGGAAAGATTTTTGACTGAAGTGGTTACATGGTAAAATATTTCTTATAATTGCTTTAAACTTGCAAACTATTGCTTGACGCATGCTCCACAAGAGATGCTTCGAGCAATGTTTATCGCATGTATTCGAATATGAAGTAGGTCCATTCTGTCTTCGGAGGCATCAATTACACTACGCCGCGCGTCCCGTTCACGAAACTCAGTAAGAACCGTATGTGGACAAGTCGCACGATTCGCTCGCCTCATCCTATCTCAGACGCGATTGATTGGAGACAAGTTAAGCGATCTAACCGATCAGGCGTAGTGGCTGTTAGTCTTGTAGAGCATGTTGCCTTGCACGATACACTCTTAATTTGAATCATTGATTACAATTAGTGAAATTTTAATCACTACAATTCCAGTTAACAATCCATTTCTGGCTGATGAACCTGTAGAATTCACTAAAAATCCGTTAACAGGCAGGTGAAACTCACTGAGAATAACTGAGAAAGCACTTTTAAATCGAAATTTTTTTACTAAAACAATAACTTCAGGTGCATATTTTAGACCGAATCAACTGAAATGTCATCCGAGAGATTCATTACTCACGTATTCATGTTAGGTGTTTAGATCCTTTTGAAACGCCACTTTTCATTTCCGTAAAAAAAAAAAAATTTCAGTAACTTAATGCACAGTACTATACCAAACGCTGTCATTCTCTGTAGCAACACCAATTGCATGGCCTGCAGTTGGAACAGTTTTTAAAGGAGATGTGTTCTCTACGATAAACTTTCATCAAATACCACAGAACGTCACATGCATAAGTGAACAATACCTTCACACAGATTAAATTGGTTTTCATTTGTTAAGCTCGTGAAATGCATCTCATCATCCACGAGATTCTCCGAAAGCACCGGAATAATCTCGAATGACGTAGATGGACTTAACGCTGTCATGTCCTCAAGCCTATTACCGTTACCCGATTCCCAACTGTCAGTTTCAACACATGTGAGGCCAGGTTTAATCTGATATGTCCTGAGGTGACTGCAATGTGAACTACGACTACCTCACTTCGCGATGAATTTGGCGGACGTCTTCGCTGTGCGGACATCCGAAGCCTCATGTATGACTCGTCCTAGATTCCTCATTTGGCAGTAGGAAGCATGGGCGCAACGACGTTTCACGGTCTGCTTACTCCTCACACGTGGGCAACACATGTTAAACGTTGCACTCACCAACCTGAAGGTATTCTGTTGCTAGGTGAGTGGGTTTTCATTACCCACCACCGCGATTGGAAGGAGCGTATCTTCCTCTGATAGTGGTATTCAACTACCCTATCTTCACCAGTTCTATGGGTGTGTTCTGGTTATAAATGGCTGGCCCGGGGTGGGTGGCATCCCCCGGTATTAAGATCAGTAAGTTGTCTCCTGTTAAGCCTTAGGGATCAGGTACAGGAGGACAGAACCTGCCACAAGAGACAGAGATGTCTAAAACATGTCTCCATAAGCGACTGTAGTGGCTGTCACTACTACAAGCGTATGAACAAACTGCAACAAACGGTGACGAAATGTGCGTGTTGATACAGGCGGTTCGGAACAAAGTGAGCACTCAAAAAAGCCCTGTGAAATTTCTATTTTCAGCCAATTTGTATCGTTCAGCGCGCAACGGCTGACAACGGGGAATGTCTAACATCTCTGGCCGCGTCATTTGACGTTTGCGCGTGTGAGATAAACTGTGCGGTGAGTAGGAACCTACTTGCTTTGATAAAAAAAAGTTTATTAATTATATCAAATACAATTTACGTCACTTTTGGTTGGTTTTGTGTCAGTATTGTTGTATTTAAATAAGAAAATATGTGGAACTATATTACGCAATTTCGCTGCCAACTACACAAGCAGTAAGGGAACTATTGGTAATGTTGAATTATGTGGAGTAACGACTAGTGATTTTTTTTTTTTTTCAAAAGTTAAATTTTTTGTGATCACTTTATTCCGAACGACCTTGTACATTGATGTTACACGTAACACATACGTATAATCTTTCTTGATGCTTCAATCGTAATTTCCCGCACTGAATATTTGTTGTGTTATTCAAGGAAATAAAAACATAAATTTTAAAATTTACTCACAGTTTCATTGTCTACAATTGTATGTTTCGACATTTTTAGTATGTTGCATTTGGAATCATTCTTGTATATGTACGACTGAATAAGGAGGCATTTGTAGTTATTATACCTAGATTCTAGGTTTCACGCTCAGCTGTATGGTTAAATGTTTTCAAAGTTATTTCTCAGAAATAGAGCCTTTGAAAAGTTACTTAAAGTTTGGTTTCCAGTGACATAAAAAAATTATAGGAAAAAGTCAACTACTACAGGTACAGTGCTGGTTTAGGCCTATGTCTCTTGGAAGGTGTATTCAAAAATATTTTTAAAATATTTGGTAGTCAAGTAAGAGCGCGTGTTGTGAAATTAAGTAACCACTTGACACGTTTTTAAAATACCAGATTGCTGTGTGTCAAAAGATCTCTCAGTTTAAGATTAACCACACGTAGGCCTACGTGATTATTTAATTTGCTTCTTTTTGTTTCGGGGAAATATTCCAAACTATTTTACAGAAAAACGTAGTTGATAATTTAATTTAAATTGCGTCGCACTAAATAGAAATTAAAAACTACTACTTGTTAGATTTTACTTTAATTTTTATGGTTTTAAATCAAAACAAATAAAGTCGTACTACAATGCGCAGATACTTAAATATGAGCAAAACATTTCAAAGTTAGGATTCAAGCTCTTAGATTTCTGAGACGGAACCATTTATTTTTTTTAAACTCAAGTTGAAATAATATATACTTCAGTACACAGTAGTCTTATCTAGCAATGCAAATCATTAGAGGAATGAAGAATTGAATAAATAAACACAGGCGCGTATACCAAATTTTTCTTCACTTGGTTGCTTATCTCGAAATTAAATGCTCGAACAGATGGTGCAGAAATAATTGTTTGGTTGCAAAATACAAAAACGTGTGTTTGTATATACCCACTTATATTTAGAGTATACATTGAGAATATCGATTTATATGCACGTAAATATGAAATAAATATGTAGGTTGTATTATAATTAATAAATTTTAATGTAAACATTTCTGGGTGGGGTCCGCAGCTCCTCCTTAATTTATTTAAAAAGTGTGCCTGAAAAAACAATACTTCCTGTATTCCAATGTGAAGATCAAATGAAAATGTTGCTTTAACCTGCGTTGACGAATATCGATCTCTACGTCAATATCCGTTCTAGGACACTCAGTCATCCAAAATGATTCTTCTTTTCAGCTGCCTTGAATCATCACCGCAACTCAAAACTCTTAGTCAGAAACACACTACAACATAGTTAGTTCATGCAAAAACATTCAAAAAGTAAATCTTAAAAATGTTCGTAATTATACATTTGGCCACGTTCATGAGCTATATCACATTATGTGCATTGCTAGACGCCTACCTAGCTCTAAAAAATATTTTACCATTAATGAAGTCCCATGTGTCAAAGGTAGAACTATTATAATGTCCTTTAGTGTAGAAACTTTTAAGTTTGATAAACACTTAGTTTCACTAGTCTTGAAACACTATGATTTAAGGAATTAGTAGTCATAGAAGCAAACAATTTTACTTCATTTAGTTAAGCAAATTATCAATTTTTTTTTCTTCGAAATTACATAATTGTTCCCTAATTTGTACAAAGGTGATTAAGTAAAAATGTATAACTCATATAAAAGATACCAAGATCAACGCTGTTTCTCTTCCACTGTTTTCTAACAGCTCGCCGAGAGGAATACTACTGAAAAAATAGACGCGTATATAACATGAGTAGAGACACTGGAAAATCGCGAAAATGTTTAAGATAGTCTCCAATAAACTGTAGTATATTAACCTTGACACGTGTGAACAGTTTTCTGGCAAATCACACGCGTTGTGTGTTCAAGCTGTACCGTTCTAACTGGGTTTGTTGAAGAGAGAAACAATGCTTCAAATAAACCACAGCCAATGTCGATACGAAACATTCAGTGTTATGTACAGCATGTTGAAGCCTAGCAAATACTCAACTATTCCCGCGATTTTCCAGTGTCTCTAAACATGAGACAACTGGGGTAGTCTCGGGTTCTTCTGCTTTTTTATGTTGGTAAACATGCTGCCTAGGGACACCAGAAATACCACTAGATTTCTTATGTATATATTTTCAGCAAATGTTGTTTAATATTAAACGGCATTTATGTTATTGTTTTGCTGTAATTTAGTTAGGGTTGTGTATATTATGTCGTGATATTCACTTAGAATATGTTTATTAGCCCACAAAAGTATTGTTCACGTGTGCCCACTTGGAGAGCTGCAAGCGAGCATCGGACGGTGCTGGTCGAGGTTGATACTCGAGACTTGGCGAGCAGCTGGCAACCGAAGTGGACGTCGTCAGACTGAGCCATGTGTGACGGCGTAGCCGAGTTGAAGTCGGCTTGTTAAGTGTGTGGTCGGGGCAAGATGTCTAAGTTCATATGATTGTTTAAGGGCTTGTACCCCAGTTTTTCCAGACTGGTGCCAATAAATCAAATATTTTTTATCCAAAAGTTTTGAAAAAATTTGAGTCAATGTGCAATCACACGATGCACAATACTGTGGACGCGTTTTTTAAAATAATGTACCATTCGCCAGCAAAAAAAAATAATTTCCTTCATTGTTACTTATTTTCACGACGAAAAACGTGGTACTTTGGGTAATTAAATCTAAAAAACCGTTCAGTATAATTCTACAAAAAAATTCAGCTACAAATTATAACATATAAGTGGTAAAACTGTGCAGCGAAATTTTGATATGAGTATTAGGTAGCAATAAAAAAAATATTTTCGAAATCACTGGAAAACTCCGTAAAAGGCCTTAAACAATGCCCATCAACTAATTCAATGTGTTGGCAAAACTGACCAGGTGGGGAAGCTCCTGGAAATACACCGTGCGTCGTCATATTTGACTGCAGTAGCGGCGAGGAAAGAGGTATACGTCTGGAGGAAGATTGGACATTGGGTCTTACTCCAATCCTGACCAGAAAATATGAAATCGTCCCAGCGATCTCGTAAATTAAGGTAGGCGACGACAACGTTACTTTAGCCACAACACTCGGGCTGGACTTTGCAAGTGCTTTGTAAAACATATTTGCGATAAACTGAGTACGTTCTCGCGGATTGAACTGAGTAGTGTTTTATAAAGTTTCCATTATGTTTGTTAAGGCACCGGTGCACAAATAACGTAAATCTGAGTATGGTGTATAATTTTGGATTCATTATAATACATTAATGATTTTCTTGATTATAATTACCTTGTCTCTGTTTACAATATACATCACAATAGTATTTCTGTTAATGGCCCTTCCGGGGATGTATACTTTTTGAAATATGTGTAGATCTCAATGTAAAACAATAACGAGTGAGACAAGTTTGGTATCCGACCCGCAATGGCACGTCCCAGACACGTGTCCATTAAGAACAATCTCTTTATTTCTAATATATTTCCTATAATTATTTTTTAAGCTTAAACGAGAGCATTTATCAAAAATATGTTTGGCAGTTTTGCTTGGTAAATATCAAGTTTATCTACTTATCGTGTACCGGCCAAACTATTGATTTTAGACATATAGTTTACTGATGAAAATTATTTCAAAAGACATTCTAAGTAGTCCTACGTAAATATTTTTTTTAGGTTAGATAAGGTAAGGTTGTTAGGTTACTTTAGTTTAAGTTAATTTAGGTTAGTTTAAGCTCTATTAGGTTAGTTTCAGTTACATTAGGTTAGGTTAAGTTAGGTAACCTAACCTGACCTAACCTGACCTAACCTTACATTAGGTTATGTAAAGTTAGGTTACCTAACTTATCATGGCCTAATGTAACTCAAACTAATCTAATATAACTTAAACTAACCTAAACTAACTTAACTAATATAAACTAACCTAACAACCTAACCTAAAATCCCTAACCTTACCATTTTTACGTAGGACTACTCAGAACATCAATAGAAACATTTTTCATAAAAAAACCAGATGTCTAAAATCAATAGTTTGGCCGGTACACGATAAGTAGCTAAACTTGATATTTACCGAGAAGACGATTGTAAGCAATACAGTATAACAAACTTTTTATATCTGCTCTCGTTTAGACATAAAAATTAATATCGCTAAAAAAAAAGTAGAAAAAAATAAGAGAAAGAAACTATTTCATTCATTCTTCCTATTCTCCACAAAACACAAACTATTGCAAGGTGATGGTGGAATAATCCTAGGTCAGCGAGGAACTAAATTTTTAACGTTCTAAATTTAAATTTAAAAAATTCCTTCACGTTACATGCTAATTAATCAAATATTGTTTCCTTGCACTAGCATTCAGAATCTGTCTTTGTGATGACGATCCTTCTATTTTTGTTGTCTAATTTTAATATACTATTTCCGTAAATGTAATACTTTCATTGCTACAAGAACTAATTTTAAAAATCGTCGCTGCTTTGGAAATATGAGTTGTAAATATAAAAATACAGTAAAATCATGTCAGATTACCAAATTATGTATGTGTAGATCTACTAAGTTTGGTGAAATTCGGTCCAAGTGTTCCAAATATTTTAAGAACACACACAGACAAACGCACACAGACTCACGCACTCAGACACATACACACACAATCACTCACCTACACACATGCACATACACACGCACCAATATACACACCAACATGCATACAGAAACACACAGTGTAATGTGTTCTAATGTATACTTTTTCCGTTTTAAAGTAAGTTAAACACCTCCGTGTTACAAGTCTGGTGACAAAGAGATTAAAAAACCTGTAGTTAAAATGTTTTGTGACATAATTACATCATTGTATGGATTAATTAATTTTTCTACTTAATTATTTATTACTAAAACTATCTGCTGCATATCTAAGAGTGGCGTGAAAAGAACATGAAGAGCCGGAAACACAGAATGAGGAAATATTCTCTTGCCGACAAGAAGGTAATGCAGAAACGTTTATGTGTACCATATGAAGTGCATCCTAAAGTAATCAAGGGGTTTCGAGTAGTGTTACTGAGGGACAACAATGTGGTGCACACACTATCTAATTAACAGTGGAGTCCATCCAGTTCATTACACTATCAGAAACAACTCGAAGAAATAAATATTTCATTCTTCTCGACACCGACGTTTCCTTTTACTGCATTGGCATCCGTGGATACAAACAATTGTGTACGTCATCTGTATTCTGGTAATTTCAAGAGCATGTGACTAATGCATGGATTCTTGCCAGAAGCAAGGAACCTGCATTAGATAACTGAGTTTTCAGCGACATTGTGTTACGGCGTTAAGTATGGCTAGGCATCACTGCGTCTATGCCCAATGTGATGTGACAGAGCCTCTAAGCCGGTATAAACGTCTCGTGGTAATCGCATCACTTCCAATGTCATCCGTCGTCACATATGTGCACAATGCCGAAAAACACATCAATAGCTTGTAGGAAATGTAAAGTACCATTGAAAATCCATTGTTATGAAGATCTTCTCAACAAATAAAGAGCAGCTGGCTGATATATCTATTTGTATAGAGTCTTGTTTCTGTTCAAAATGTTTAGACATACTTGAAGCTATAAATTAGTAAGTATGTAATGTAATTTATTATTACCTCTATTAGACTGCCAAAGCATCCAAAATATTTATATCAACATACGTCTGAAGTTAAGCGACTTTACCTGCCTTATAAATTACTTCAGTTTCAAAAAACGTTACAAAAATAAATGTATTAAAATAAGGAAATTATGGTTCCCAGACTAAAATATTCAGACGAAATTTGCAGAACCATTTTACTAATACATATATCAGTTTGAAAATTATAGGTCAGTATGTGTTATTATATCAAACTATAGATTTTATATATATATATATATATATATATATATATATATATATATATATATATATATATATATATATATATATATATATATATATATATATATACACTAATTTGCGACGATTTATTTAGAAGCATCTTAGCTACAACAGAAAATATTTTTCTAGCATTATGTAAAGATTTAGGTTATTTAACATTATGACGCACAAAATGTATACATTAAACGATTTTTAAAAACTTAATTTGGTATAAATAGGCTAAACGAATTAATAATTATGACCACAAATTCTGTACTAAATAATGTAGAGGATGGTACCTAAACAAATAATTGTATTGGATTTTCATCTATAGGTTATCAAGCTAAGACCCCATACGTATTAAACAAGCTGCCACTTTAAAGTAATATCCTGAAATGTTTGGTAAGAAAAATATTATATAAAATATAAACGCACCTAGTTTTAAAAATGGAATGACAAATAACAAAGAAAATATTATTTAAACTTACTTTAAAATATTTATTTCTGAATTTCGAGTTTCTCAACTTAATATGCCGTTATGTTCTCAGATGACTAGTAACTTTTTGACAAATTTCATAATTAGAAACCTTATTTTTTATGGCAAAACGTGCATTTTCCAAAGTCAAACTCGTTAACCACGTGCAGTTGTAATAAACGACTTTTTTTATTTTTATATTTGTACCAGATATTATTTTCTTATTTTAAACATAAATTGTGATTAAACCTTCCCCTTAGGAAATTTGTATATCTCTCATAGTCTTTGCGTAATGAGTCGTAAACGTCAAAATTTGCACTTAACGGTTTTATGTACGCCACTAAAACCAACTGACATGCCAAACGAAAAAATTCACAGCGTATAACAGCGCTGTAGGCTGTGATTTGAGATGTATCAAAAATAAAATACATATTTTTTGTTTTTTTTTAATTTTCATTTTAAAATTCAGCACGTTTTACTAATTCAAAATAAATTTTTTTTCTTTTTATATATGTTAAATCATAGCCTACAACATTCTTATAAACTGTCAATTTATTTTCAGTTTGGTATGTCGGTTGATTTTAGTTAGTGGTGTCCACGAAACGGTAAAGTACAAATTTGACATTTACGACTCATTACGCTAAAACTATGAGAGATACACAAATTTCCTAAGAGGAAGAATTAATCACAATTTACGTCTAAAATAAGAAAAAAAATATCTGGTACAAATATTAAAATTAAAAAAGACGTTTAAAACTGAGGTGAACATCTTAGCCAACATATAATCATAACAATAACTGAACTTACACGAATGCCTTTTTTTTTTTTGTAAGTAGCCTATAATGAACAAAACCGTTTCGTCAAGAAAAGTAATAACAAGAACCATGCTATCATGCTGAGATCAACTAAATACTTGACACAAATGAACCACTAAAATTCATAAATCAGAGAAAATTGCAAAATTAAGCGGTCTAAAAAGAAAAAAAATTTATTATGTTCGCAACACTACTTTGGCCACCCCTGAGCTATTAGCGTGCCCGAAACCGTCGTAATTTAATGTTATTCACAAATAAATGTAATACCTTTTTTCTCATTATTAAACTCGTAGTAAAATAATATTAAAGTAATTAGGACTGAAGCGTTTTCATGTTTACGCAAAATTTAAATGCTACTTTTGTAAATAAATAAAACTATACATATACATCGCTTTAAAGATGGAAAATTGTTATAGGTACGTATTTATCAGGACAAGTAGTATTAAACGATACGGCAGAATGTTTTGGACCTTACTTACAAATCTGACGCGGCAGAAAATAAAAACCCTAAGTATTTCTACCTATACCCAGCGACGTAATACAAGATAAATTACAAGGGTGGACTATGTTGTACGTATGTGCAAGCGTAGGTGGAGTACCAATATCTAGATATTTTGCGTATGGAATATTCCGTCCCGTTCGCAATGACGAGGCACTTTGGTGCACACGCCTCTGATCTCGGTCTAACACAATGTTGCCAGCTGATAACGGCGTCTGGTGTACTTTTACACCGCAGATAACGGCGTCTCGTCTGTCGACGTGCTGTTGCAATGCGTCTTTACTTGGTTTATTTTTAACTGCATCGGCGTCAAATACAACTCAAGGCTTTGGAGCGTATCCCATGCATGTGACTTGCTGTACCGTGTTCCGAGTGGGTGAAAATGAAATGGGGGTTGGATTTACTCCTAGTTATTATTTTATTCCGTGGGACCGATAATCTTTAGCCTTTTGTGAAGGAGAGTTCTTGAACCTCGACTAAAGCAGTTCCCCATATAACCGCCTTTCATTTGTCTAGAGTAAATCTGGAAGAAATTTTCTGTCTTTTGAAGCCACAGCTAAGGCTGGTTTGATCCCAGTAATAAAAAGAACGGGCACGGAAAATGGGAACGGCGTAGGTGTTCTCATGCCTGGGATATTCCGTCATGTGAAGAATGCATGCTTTTTATCAGGAAATTGACCCTGGACTTGAGTCACGTGGGCACTCATTCACTGGCAATCGTATAGAAGAAAGCTAATGCACTTTGCACTGTCTGTTGCGCCGGCATTTGCACTGGGACATATGACCCAACACGACCGACCTTCATCGACGCTCATCGCAACCCTAGCTTCTAAGTTGGTTACGCACCTAAGAGAAGAAGTTGTCGGCGGGCCACAAACACGAGAGGAAACTTGCAAGCAACGTTTGTTAAGAAAAACAAATATATTGTAAGTACACTTTTCTAATGCAGGTAATATTAAATAATAGCATTTTATTAAAACTAATGAAAGTAAGACGCCATATTTCTTTAATATACATGACCTTTATTGACAAGTTATTGTTAACATTACGACTGTTCAAAATTAACAGAATGTTTTTATTAAGACACATTAATGTATTTAAATTTAATTAAACTATCATATCTTTCAGTTGGACAAATCTTTACATAAAATTTTCTATATTTGCATCTTTTCATCTCGTTTTATGCGTGGGCGTATGACATCGGTGGATTTGCCCCTAGCAGATTCCCGCATCTTCTTATTTTAAGGGCGTTGGACCCGTAAAATGTCATTTTTTTATATTCGTGCCAAACACCGTTCAACTTTTGCACGTCAGATAACACGTCGTTTCCCCAAATAAAAAAAAAATTAGGCCCCATAGTTTTTGCAAAATCACTCATCAAAGTCACGAAATGGCCATTACGGTGCAGCCAAAATCTAAAAAAGAAATTAACTATTGAATTCAAAATTACGGGAACTGAAAGTCAGTGTATCAATGCATTTCATGACATGTTTGACAAAAGTTAGTTTTGAATATTTCAGTAGTAGCCGAATGTCAAAGTTATGCAAAAATTTACTCATTTTCATCAATTTTTTAAATATATATATATATATCGTTTTGTGTTTACAAAAGTGTCTTGAAGTATTTCACATCATTAAGTAAATATATGAATTATCGTGACTCTGCAAGTTAATTATTTTTTATTATTTTGGCTACACCGTAACTGCCATTTTGTGACTTTGATGGGTGATTATGCTAAAACTATGGGCCCTAATTTTTTTTATTCGGGGAAATGACATGTTATTTGATGTGTAAAAAATGAACAGTGTTTGGCACAAATACAAAATTTTGAATTTTTACGGATCCAACGTCCTTAACCAAACCATACTTGAAATTATTAATTTCATAATTTTGATTTGCATTACTTTGGTTCTGAGTGTGAAAATAACAAATTGAGAGCGACAAAATTTCATTCAGTTATTTAGAATGACTGATAAAATAATTTTAGTTATACCAAAATAGATAAAGAAAATAAAAAATAATACCAAAATGTCACATTTTTATACATTTTTAAAATATAATAGAAAACAATAGGAATAAGTAAACTATGTTTGATTTTCTTTCGCAGTCACTTAAGTTTAATAGTAAATCGTTAACAATTAGTTTATTTAATAAACATTTAGGTATGGTTTAATATTATTAAAAGAATCAAACGTTTCCAGGATCATTGTGAAGTTAATACGAATAATGTGTACGTAAACTTTAAAAAGTAAGTATGTCAAGAATTTAAACGCGTTTTTTTTTTGAGGAATTAATACTGCACCTTTTAATAAATATAAAACCTGATAGTAAATTTTAACTAACAATAGAATACGTGACATAGGGATGACTCCATTATAAAAAACCAAAATAAGAAATGTGATGGTAACTACAAGTGGTTCGATATTTGAATATACTCTATAAACGTTATTTAAACATCAACAAGGCACACAATATATTTAAGAATGTGATATTATACGACTGGAATGACTTTGAGGTAATTTGAATTAATAATCATAAGTGATTGATAACGTTTTTTTTTTTTAATTCTGTGGCATGGTATGTTGTTAAAATTCAAAAAGATAACTCAAATTATTTATTTTGCACGTTTGTGGCATTACAAAACCTGACCTATTAAAAATATATATTTAAGTGACACACTGTCATAATTAAAAATTTTGTTGGAATTGTTTGCGTAATTGTCAAGATGTTCATGCGTTCACCATTTTGATAAAAAGAATACGTCTTTGACAAAAAAAATAAGAAAGTATGATATAAATTTGGATTCGCTGTCCTGAGAATCAAACATGGATAGGTCGGTCACCAAAGCTCACAGAAACTGAATGTGAATATTTTCAACTCTGCACACACCACAACACCGTTAAATCTTAAAATAGAGAGAATTATAAAAAAAAATAATTTTAACAGTGTGCATTTACAAAGAAGTATCAATATCTATTCTGACGCGAGCAGACACTAAAAATTATTTACCAGCGCAATAGTGTCTACGTTGTGAATTTAGGTCTAACAGACTTTGAGCTGCATACTAAATATGAAACTGCTATTTATTATTTATGTCAAAACAATAATTTTCAGCATAAGTACGTTCCCAAGACTAGGAATCTCGCTTTATCAAAACTATAAACATTATTATTCAAGTGAGAAATAATAACATGTAGCTATAATAATAATTGAACCCTTATTAATTACCTGCTCAATTTAAATACACAATAACATCAGTGCACCAGGTCGGCAGACCACGCATAGTTATAACGTTATATTTGGATTTTCGATTGTACGAATACTTAATCTTATTTCTTCAAGAACCTCGGTAACTAATACTTTTAGAAACGTGCAATTTATTTTTAGTAAACGAAACTTAAACATAAAATCATCAACAAAAACAAATATGTACCATGTATTTAAATATAAAAAGTAATAATAATTTCTTAAATATACTTATATTGTATTAGCATAGACTATACAGCTTTATTTTATTTATTTATTTATTTCAGGTTTCTAGCATGAAGCTAACAGCGATATTCGTTTTCGGGTGCACAGCTTTCATTATTCAAACAGAATGTTCTAAGATTCTTGGATTGTTCAATTACAATGGGAAAAGCCACTTCATTATGTTTGAAGCGCTCATGAAGGAACTAGCCGCCAAAGGACATCAAGTAGTTGTGCTGAGTCACTTTCCACAGGAAAGTCCGGTGCCGAACTATACTGACATTGACGTGTCTGGGTTAAGCGCTAGCGTACTGGACAATGTCACTGTTGATACGGCTCTAAACTGGAAAAGTGTATCAAAGTCTACAGAATTCATGTGGATTGAAACCAGAGAGGCATGCCAAAAAGTGATGGATCATCATAATACGCAAGCGCTCTTAAAATCTACAGAAAGTTTTGACCTAGTCATCACGGAGATATTTGGAAGTGAGTGTACTATTGGATTCGCTTGGAAATTCAAAGCACCGCTTGTTCATGTTATCTCCAGTGTGGCCCTTCCCTGGGCACATGCAAGAATAGGAAACATAGATCACCCTGCATACGTACCAAGTTACTTCTTGCCATACAT
The DNA here is from genome assembly GCA_003012365.1 of Medauroidea extradentata. Lineage (NCBI taxonomy): Eukaryota > Metazoa > Arthropoda > Insecta > Phasmatodea > Phasmatidae > Medauroidea > Medauroidea extradentata. The sequence continues at coordinate 58,783 of PNEQ01044084.1, forward strand.
CGACAAAATGAATTTTTGGCAACGACTAACTAACACTGTACACAACGTACTTCTTAACATAGGAAATACGGTTTACAGCTATAAACCAACAAGTGAATTAATGAAAGAGTTCTTTGGGGCTGATGTGCCTAGCGTAGAACAATTGGCTAGTAACGCGAGTCTTATATTGGTCAACAGTCACTATTCATTAAACTGGCCAAGACCTATTGTGCCCACATTCATCGAAGTTGGCGGATTGCATGTCCAGAAACCGAAGAAGTTGTCTGAGGTAGGTAAAACAATTGTGCATTGAAACAAAAGTAATTAACTTTGATATGAATTAACATATATATATATATATATATATATATATATATATATTACAGATAATGTTTTTGGGCACATATTAATGAACGGGATTGTTAACAATTGTTCACAAAATATTACACATGACAGAGAGTTAATGTATTCAGTATCTGAAGTCATTCAGTTAAAGAATAACGTATACGTTTCAGATTATGATAGAATAAATCCAGAAAAATTTTGTACATTCTTAAATATTGTCACAAAATTCATATTTGTACAACAAATTTAACGTAAACATTTGAAGTTCCAATAAATGTGCTTATTACAGGAACTTGAAAATTTTTTCAACGAATCCGAACATGGAATAGTATACTTCAACATGGGTTCTTTGATCAGAGTGCAGACATTTGCACCGGAAAAACTAAAGGCTTTGTTAGATGCTTTTGCGGCTCTCAAGGAGAGAGTGCTGATGAAGTATACTGGGGATTCGTTGCCTGGGAAGCCAGAAAATGTCATGATCAGCAAGTGGGTGCGACAACTTGACGTACTGAGTAAGTACTTCGGTGCATGCAACAATTAATTCTGTGTTTTATATTATTTCATTAATGAAATGAACGTGTTAAATTCCGTTAATATATATATATCTCTTGTTATTGTAAGTTAAAAATTCATGCAACACGTTAAACTGTAATATGAGAACATTATTAAATTTGACCCATCAGATTTAACAGAACATGACATTTATTTGTTTTTTAAGTTAATAACCACTATTAAAGCAATAAAACACGTTGGATCCATTTTCATATTATTTTTACAAGTATCATGTTATGTTATGTTGAAAATTAGCTTATATATATATATATATATGTGTGTGTGTGTGTGTCTGTGTGTATGTGTGTGTATTGGTGTGTGAGCGTGTGTATAACCGTTATCAGTCTCAAATTCCTAACAGAGAAATAAATATCATTACTATACTAGTATTTTAATTATACAAATTTCGGGATGGAACCTGTTTTACTGACTCGTCTTCACTTACACCTAATTCGTTACCGACCTCTACGATTACCTCGTGTTTTTTTATTAACATGCTGTTATTTTGAAATGTGGTCACACTTTGCATTAGCAGTTAATTTAAATTACGTCAGTACGTAATGTTATGCTATTTACAACCACGCTACGTGATGTAGTGCTAAATCTCTGGAATCTGATTTAGGAAGAACATGGTTATATCTCCTGTCCGGCCATTAGTATTTCGTTTTTTTTTCTCGCTACTCTCCAAAATCCTTGTTGGCGAATGCTGTAATCGTTCTTTGTTATATGTCTGGACTAGTTAGTTTCCTTTCTGCTACTAGTGTTTTGAGACACAGTGTTTGTTTTTAACGAACTCGGTGTCAACGAGAGATTAGGTCCAGCAACGCACTTAGCATATATAAGCAGACTAATAACACGATGTGAAAACAAATACACATAAAATTATAATTTATATGAGCACTCTTAATCCCAGAATCAAAATATGGAAGTAACAAAAGGTCTAGCTATTGTACAAAAATCGATATTAATTAACACTATCAATATATTTTCGTCAAGCAAACAGTAAAACACGACATGAACAAACAAACATAAAAAAATTATAATAGTATATACTTTATGGTAATGTTCATTCAATAATTCTAATTAAATTGCAATGAATATTGTTCGATTCTTTGGAAAAAAAATATATCAGAAAATTGTATTAATTATACTTATTTATTTGAATACGCTCCTAGAACATCTACTGTGTATTAGTATGCTGTCTGTTTTTAACTTCCCACTCCAAGGAGCCATGACAAATATTTACTCTTACTTGATCACTTTCCCCTTCTTTATCGCTGAAAGAGAACTGTATTATTTTAATAGCAATGACCAATAGAGAGAGGAAATAAACTTCACAAGCCTCAGCAAGTGAAAGATGGGCACAATGTGATCATATTTGAAAAACCAGGTCCAGCAATACTTATTAGAAATAGGGCACAAACGTGTGTAGTAAGAAATAGGCAGTAAGATTAAATATTACTGAAAGTTAACAAACACGAACATAAGAAACAAAAAAATTAACCGATATTAATACTGTACCTACAGATGCTTAAAATGACTCCCGCCGAGATATGTAGGCATACTTGTATTCAACGCCTGGCTATGGCACGTCGAACATAGGAATGATTATTTCAGTTTTCTGGATGATACCGACCGTTTCATGAATATATCGTATACTACAATAAATAATGGACAGAATTCTGTGCTGTTCGTAGCAAAATGCAGAGGTTACGGAGTGAGTTTGCCCTGCATGCATCATTTTATCATTTTTATTACAGGACCTTACAGTAAACACAATGACTTCGAATTTTTTTCTTTTTTGCAAATTACGGTCATTTGGTCACATATCCCTACCACCGAACGTTGCACCATACATCAATTCAACCCTGGTTGCGAAAATTCTTGGTGTATCGAAATAAAAAGTATTATTTAATCAAACAATTAAAGTACATAAAATTTGAAGTAATCTTTAGTGTAATATAAACGTTCAATAGTCGATCAAAGCTAACTATTATAACATACATTTTAAGAATCATTGGGTTCACTGAAAGAAAAATTCGTAGGAAGTCTCCCTTCCCTGCAAAATTATTTTGTAGAGAGAACTAAATAATTTTGTGGTTGCCATAATATTTTAGTGGTCTCAACTAATCATTTTTGTGGTGACTACAAAATAAATTTGGCAGGGTGAATACTCACAAAATGTTTTGTAGCTGCTACAAAATATATTTTCCGTGTAAGAATACTAGCATACCGCTTTTATACGTATTTCGGTGGCTAACTGAATTCTAGCTTGCTTACTGAATTTTAGCTTTCTTCTTGTACATCATATGCTTGACATTTTTATTTTATTCAATATTATCCTAAAAATTTATCAAATGAAGGAAATATACTTTGCATTTTGAATTTTTTTAACGTAAACATTAATGTGCGTTTAGTGTGTGGTAAAATCAAGCTGTATATAGTTTGTAATTCTGAGATGAATATAAAAAGAACGAGATTTTGGTATAACTTTTACAAGATTTTTCTTCATACACTATTATTAGTTTAATAATACTTGTTTGCAGTTTCCGCAGAAACTAATAACTTAAATGCCTGCACGTTGTCCTGTTACATAGAGGGGAAATTTCAATGGTATAATAAAAGTGTAAGTGTAAAAACCCTGGAGCGATGAAATTTAGTAAAAATGTAATTTTAACACAATACTATAAAATAAATAACTGTCGGAGTATTTATTTTAATAAGTATTTATTTACGTAAATGTTATTTGCTTTTCAGTCATAACGAGAAGGCGAGAGAGAGAACCAAATTTGTATTATTCGATACCATTTTGCTTGTTCATCATATTAATTGTTATTTTTGTAGGTCAGATATACTGTATAATTAAGAGGTGTTTCTTACCGATATTTATTTTAAATCGTATTTCAAATTCGTGTTTTGTTGATAAGCACTGCAATAGCTTCGTTTAAAGATTTTGTTAAATCTGAAAGTAAAACAATTGTATAAATAAATAATAAAAGATTTTATGTGTAGTTTAGGCTTTGTCAGGCTACAATACGAGTTTTAGAGTTAACCTTATTCACTCACGTATAATAACATATATGTCAATGCGCAGTGGTACCGTCAAAATCTAGAGCAGTTAAAAACTCAATTTTCTTCAGATTTAATTATATTACGTTCGAACTACAGAAATTATTACAGTTAAAATTTTACAAATATAAAAACTTAGAAGCATACAATAGTCACCCCAGTTGTAAAGCGGAAACGTAAAACAGTTCTGGCGAAAATATACTACGTTTCTACAGGTTTTAAAACATCAGAAACAACAAACAACTTTGTATGATAACCGGCCAAGTCTTCACGAGAATTAATTGGTGAGGAAACTGTATTAATGCAACAACGTTAAGAAATGTGTCACATAAATAACAAACAAAGAATATATTAACTGCGATCTAGTGAATACCAAAGAACTTACGAAATCGATAATAAGAGTAATATAAGAATTAAATTGCTAAGTTTCGTCATTTAAAATTTTAACTGGTTATTGTATAATTCACTTATTTTATTTCAGGCCATCCGAAGACCAAAGTATTTGTCAGTCATGGTGGCCTCGGAGGCACGCTTGAGGCTGTCTACGCTGGGGTTCCAGTTGTAGGACTTCCTCTATTCGCAGACCAAGGACCGAACATAAACAACTTGCAAGAACACGGGATGGCTACGATGCTGAATTATGAAGATTTATCCAAGGAGAGTGTTCTAAAAGCTATAAGAACTGTAATAGATAATCCTAAGTAAGTATCTGCTCATTTAAGGGATAATTCCAGTAACACATGCAATGGTTCCGTTAAATTTACGCTTCTCTCTGTGAATGATGACATCCTTTAGCATTTCTTTGATCATTTTCATAAAATTAGTGAAATAAAACTTAAGCTTTCACTGTCATGAATAATAATGTTGTCATAATTTTTTAGTAACAAGTTTACATCACACGTAGTTTTTTTTGCAAATTTGAATCTTTTGTCTTATTAAGATAACATTAATTAATATTTGGCAAGTGTTTAATATTAATAAAAAAACTCAGATATGTGATCACCATACTTTGAAAAATACATAGCGTTGCGGATTTATCCACCGTGACTCTCATAACAACATATTGAAAACATTTTGTGTGCAAAATAGCAAATTAACTCGAATTTAATGTTATTTTAATAAAACCGTTACATGATATACTGTACTTTCTGTATGTACCGGAGACTCGCCATAGTTTTTTAACTGTTTTGCAATAACTCCACATAAAAAAAAAACAAGACCTCAACCGTGTTGGTGGACTAAGGATGCCGCCTGAGGCAAGTGGAAGGGTTAGGTAACGCGAGACAGGATATACGTTCTGGATCGCTCTCCTTCCCTAAACCAACAGGATACTCACCGCTGGTGCCACCGTTGAAGGTAGAGTTCTAGCCAGAGGTCGCACTTGGCTCGAACCCAGAGTCCCTAGGTGCGGTCGCCGCCGGAGCAGTAGTCTGACTCGTAGACGCTCTTCTCCAACTCCCCCCGGTAGCCAGCTCGACTATACCACTCTTCGCACCCCCACCAGACTGTCAAAATACTTCCCTCTGATTGGCTCCTAGCTATGCCCAGAGGCGGAGAAATCCCTGCAGAATCCAGGAGTTTGCAAGGGTGATGGATAAGTGTTAAGACCCACTTAATTCTTCAAGTCATCGGATTCCTGGGACACTACTGTTGCCGCAATCCGCCACTTTTTGGTGATTTGTTGATTACCCAGCACCCACTGACCGCCTGTCTGCGACACCACAGACGCCGCAGGGTTGTGCAATCGTCCTACTACTTTTCCGCTACGCCACCGACGCCGCAGGGTTGTGCAATCGTCCTACTACTTTTCCGCTACGCCACCGACGCCGCAGGGTTGTGCAATCGTCCTACTACTTTTCCGCTACGCCACCGACGCCGCAGGGTTGTGCAATCGTCCTACTACTTTTGCGCTACGCCA
>PNEQ01044085.1:0-64638 GCA_003012365.1 Medauroidea extradentata
AAATTAAAATACACATCATGTAACTTCTAAACCGTTAGTTAATCGAATCTGTAAAGTCTTAAAACATAAAAAATAAAACACGTACCAGTGGTCGGTAGAGACATGCAAAATTTGCGTTATCATTTCGTAGCAGACTAAACATCTCTTTCCTATACATAACAGAGCATAATCTGCGATACAATTGGCCACGAACTTTTATGTGTTGTCATTTACGTGTGTTACGTCTTTACATAGATTGGCCTCTCTACCGTGTAAGCATTCTACGCGGCAAGTCACGTAAATGTCGGCCAGCGGGAGACGTCGAACAAGCATATAGTCACTTGGAGTCTAGTCAGCTGTCAGAAAATAACGCGAATTTTGCATGTCCCTAGTGGTCGGGTATCACACAATAAATTGAAAAGTCTGGTTTTCATTTTACTTAGAATCTTAGACAGACACATTTCGAAAATATAATTTTTGGCACCCTAGTAAAATACATTACCTTGCGGTAAACTAATTAAGCCCAACATCTGACCAGTAACTATGACGCCATTGTTGAAATATAAATATATTCTAGACTTAACACAGTCATAAGGTACTGCGCTTATCAAAACTGATAACTGAAACGAAAGGCATTCGTATAGAGGTTAAACGCTGTAATTAAACATTTTAAATGATATCAATTAAATATTGTTACGGTATTTCGCGTATTGATTGTAGGTCAGGTTGAACGCCAATAACCTGTATATCACTGTAACTTCCGTGATTAGTAGAGACATGAAAAATTCGCATTATCATTTGGTAGCAGACTAAACTTTACTTTCCTATACATAACAGACCATAATCTGCTATTTAACGGCCTCTACCGTGTAAGCATTCTCCGCGGCAAGGCACGACAATATCGGCCAGCCGGAGACGTCGAACGAACCTACAGTCACTTGGAGTCTAGCCAGCTGCCAGAAAATAACGCGAATTTTGCATGTCTTTAGTGGTTAGACACACCTTTGGAGATTACAAGCCAGTAGTAAATAATACAATAAATCGTGGGATTACCCACTTGTACGATTAGGAGCCAATGGACTTTGGCCAGTGTGTGTACCTACAGGACTGAGAAGTCTAGACTGCTACCAGGTTAATACGCCAAATACTCGTGCCTCTACGCATTATGCATGGACGCAATGAACAATACGTCGCAAGAATATTCTTGCGATACAAAATAAAAGTAAAATAAATGCACAGTCTTCCAAGATATACTGTTTACTGTTATTCTTTTTATGCTACGAGTTTCGTAATAAACGTCAATCATTCTAAATGCAACCAAAATTCTTTATACGATATGCAACACGATACATAAAAATTATGACTAAGCGGTGGTGTAATTTTTTTAGTTGTGTAAGGACTCATTTACGATCTAATAAACATTACATCAAAACACTCGCTCCAACATATTCCTCTAATTACTTCAAGGCCATATCAGGGCCATAGGGACGGGAACTTTTGGTGAAAAGATTTTTGCCCCACTTTGTTTCAGTGCTTTACGTGCACACCAGTATATCGACTACATGGCTATTGACAAGAGTGTTTTGTGCAGAGTCGTTATTCATTAGACTGTGCCAATCAGTACATGGATAACTGCGACACATCACGTCTGTGATTTGCGGGTTTAACCTCCACACGCCGGGTGTCACCGCATCCAATCACTGACCACATAGCAGAGCTGCAGGTGTGCACGTAAGACACTGAAACAAAGTGGTGCAAAAATCTTTTCGCGAAATTTCCTGTCTCTACGAATATACAATAGTTGAATGAACAAAATATTTTGTCGTCACGCATATGTATTTGGTTCAACAAAACCACAATGCTGATACATAAAAAAAAATGTGATGCATGTAATAACTTGTTCAGCCAACAAACATTTGTGGGATAAATTACTAGGCTTTCCGTAGGGTCTATTCCCATATGTTATATGCACTTAACATTCTTCTCTTTCAACCTACAGCTAGTTTTCTCAACGAGTGAAACGTACAGCTTTCAAACATAAACTTACTCGTCAACACTAAGTGTTGACGAATGCTCTTTACCGATCAGTCACAACAGGTTAACCTCGTGCCGATTTGTGAAATTTCATACAGAAGCCTGAATAAAATTTTGGAAACGTTCAAAAGCAGGATTAGGGATTTTTTAACAGCAGATATTACGGAGAGATGGACAACACTTTAATTGCACACCAAGTTCTGCAAATTTCAAGTCGAACAAATAACTACAAAGTTATGCTCCGCAATAATTTCAGTTCTAATTAAGCTCTTTACTCTGATTAATTACGCTTATTTTGTCAGTGCATAATTAACATGTAGTTTGAGGTGGATGATTTTCTTGTAATTAATACTGTTCACTTCTGGTTAATACTACAGTAGTGATCGAACGGTAGTACGACGCAAAAAAATGACAACCATGATAAAATACTTGAATTATTAATTCCTGGTTACGCTTACAGAGAGGGGGGATGGGGCTGACATCAAAGAACATGAACGCGAGTGTGATGACGACGCCATTTTGTTGACGGATAAATTGCTCTAGATCACAAGACAAATGAGTCAAGTTCCAGAACAACCACGCCCCATGAGAATAAAAAAAAAACTGCAGATGTCGCTGTGTCAAAAGCCAAGACGTATAACTCAGATGTATCAATGCGACATCTTAATTCCGCGTTCTATTCATTACATCATTGTTTTACCTGAAAGTTTTAATAAAATGATATTAATTTAATGATTCTCATCAAAGTTTTGAGCAAACATAACTGGTCCTCACTAGTGTGTGTATGTGTGTACATGGTAGGCCCTATGTGTGTGTGTATGTATGTATGTATGTATGTATGTATGTATGTATGCACGTGTATATATATATATATACATATATATATATATATGTGTGTGTGTGTATATATATATATATGTACATTATATGAATAAACCAAATGTGTTAATTTTGTAAGGTGATAACTAGAGATGGTGAAATTTCGCGAATTCAGTGACCTGCAGGTTATAATCAAATATCCTATGCATACTCAAGCCCTGTCTATTCGTTCATTGTCTGATGTTCCACTGAGTATCAGTTAGTGGACAAATGGTCGGGACTCGAATATGCATAGGATATTTGATTCTAACATGCAGGTCATTGACTTCGCGAAATTTCACCATTTCTAGTGATTACTTATAACTTATGAGAAAGTAAGTCAAAGTATGTTATCAACTTGTCCGTAAAGTGAATATAAAGCGGGAGTAATGCTTCGCTGAAAATATACTTTTAAAATGTCATTACTTTAAAAAAATATGATAAGATTAGTTTTATTGGTTTGAAGCTATTCAGAGTGGCGTTGCTTAAAATCAAGAAGTATTTCAATTTATATTTAAAGAAAAAATAGGTTTTTATGTAGAATTTAAAGGTAACAACAGGCTACTCGCACTATAATTCACCTTAGAAACGTTCAGTATTTGAGTTAGCAGAATTCTCACTGGCCTTCTCAAATGAAGACAAACGGTTAACGAAAATAGAACTCACACTCATGAATATTTACATTTTAACCGAGCAAACAGTCAAATTTTCCCGCGATAAATCACTCTCCCTAATGATGAGGCAAATGCTAATTGATTTAAAAACACACAACGAAATCCCTTTTTAATATTTTTTTTAATTGCAGCGAATAAAGGAAACTGTCTTCATTTTCAGATTATTTTATATGTTTATTTATTTTAGAAATACAAATTATTTCGATGTATGTTTTTATATATAGTTTAGCTTATGAACCATAATGTATCATTTCAGGGAGAATTATTATTTTTTGAGTTAGTCAGTTGGTTTTCGATATTTGTATGTTCCCGTAACTTGCAAATTTTGACTTCGGCATGCTACTATGGGATAGGGAAAGACTATGAGAGCTGAAAAAAACACACAAGTGGAAAATGTAATCACAAGTAACGTCTTCGAAACTAACACTATATTATACAAATATAAAATAATGCATTTTTGATACTTAACACCCTTAACTTCGAGGTCATGAGTACTGATGAGGGTGGATAAGTGGTTCGCGATTAACTGAGTAGTTATTTTATCTGGTATAAAATGATAACTACAAATAATTTTCAATTTTAGCACACTACAATCTATTAATTTTGATTGTTACATAAGGTGAGTCGTTTAAACTGAAAAAAAAAATGACAGGGGAATAAAATTACATAAAAAGAAAAAAGTAGCCAGGGTTTTAAACGTACTCACTTTATCCTGTAAGTAAGATTAATAATACTTAGGGGCCGGAAAATTTCGCTGTTTGAATAACCTGCATGTTAGAATCAACTATCCTATGAGTACTCAAGCCCCGACCATTAGTCAACTAGCTGCTACTCAGTGGGCAACGTATTCTAGCATGCGGGACATTATATCCGAGAAATTTTCCGGCCCCTAAATTCTACTACAGGTTAGAAAGAAAATGTGTTTCCTTCTGGGAGAGTTTGACAAAGGGAAATTTCTGCCGTAGTTTAGCTGCTATCGCCAAGGGACCAGAAATACACGAAACTGTATTAAAATTAAATTTTAATAGGCTTGGAAATTACACAAGTAATTTAACTTAATTTTTTAGTGAAAAGGAATTGATTCCGCGTTTTAAATTATCAACTTAATGAAACTTAAAATTCAGTAATGATCTGTGATTGGTCAGCTTACACCCCTTACCGACACCAGCGCTCAAGCGGCAGAAATTTTCCCTTTGTCAAACTTGTAACACTGATATTTCTAACCTGTAGTATAATTAACCTTATCGCAAAGGGAGGCTAGGGAAGGGATTGCGTAGTTGTTTACACTTGCAGTCGCATTTGTATGTAAGCAGAGTCGTTGCACCACAGTAAGCGGACAATATGGGAATGTACAGCTTTTTAGCATTGTTGAAGTACGAGATATTTTATCAATGGCGTGAACTGGAAACACTAGCAAAATTCGCATTTCTATGGTGGTTATACATTTACGAACTTAATTTCTCTTAGGCTAATAGAATTAGAATGTGTCTGTAAATATTTTTAATTGTAACTTATCAAAATAATAACTAAAAGAGCATAACTGCATTCTAAAATCACGATTACATTTCAAAATTATAAATAACAAACTATAAAACTAAAACTACCCGTAGAGCAATGTGCTACTGTAGAAGGAACAGCGCTCATATCGGCGTGAACTGTAATTAAATAACACTTCTGCTGTTTTTCTTCTGACTTTCCTATATTGTCGTTGTACAATATTTGGTTGCACAGCGATATATGCGACTGACGGCCAGAAGTGAGCACATGACGGAAACAGCGCTCGGTGAAGCGTGATTCCTGTTGGCACACACCTACACTGGGGATGGCGCAATAGCTCAGATGCTATTAAAGTAGTCAGTGTCAACTTGAATCACAACAGCTGCTCGTTAATACTCCGTAGAGCAGATTCACCTCGACTCCATCTGACGACCTTCCTGGCTTCAGGCAACTCGCAACACAAGACGCATGGGTAGAGACACTGGAAAATTGCGGGAATAGTTGACTGTTTGCTAGACTCCAACATGCTGTATACAACACTCAGGGCCGTATCTATAAATGGCTTTCGATTGACAACCAACTGCTCACCAATGTTTTCTCTATGGGGATAGCAGTTGGTTGTCATTCGAAAGACGTTTATAGATACGGCCCTGAATGTTTCGTATCGACATTGGCAATGGTTTATTTGAAGCATTGTTTCCCTCTTCAACAAACCTAGTTAGAACTGTACAGCTTGAACACACAGCGTATGTGATTTGCCAGAAAACTGTTCACACGTGTCACGGTTAATATACTACAGTTTATTGGAGACTATCTTAAATATTTTCGCGATTTTCCAGTGTCTCTACGCATGGGTGGTAGTTAGGGCCCGGTAGTTTTCGCGAAAAGATTTTTGCCCCACTTTGATTCAGTGTATTACGTGTACACCTGCAGCTAAACTTCATCGGTACTGACAGAGTGTTTTTGTACAGAATCGTTTTTCATTTAACTGTGCCAATCAGTGCACGGATAACTGCGACACATCACGTCTGTGATTTGCGGGTTTAACCTCAAGACGCTGGGTGTTAAGGCATCCAATCACTTACTACAAAGCAGAGATGCAAGTGTGCACGTAAGGCACTGAAACAAAGTGCTGCAAAAATATTTTCGCGAAGTTTCCTGTCTCTATTCATTGCGATGCATGTGTCTAGGGACAATAAGTTCTCGCGAAAAAATGGTTACATCACTATAATTTCAGCGCCTTCGTGCATACCTACAGTCCTGCTTTGTGGTCAGTGACTCTCGTCGACAGCGAGGTCATTAGAAACTGTGAAACACAACTTAGTACAATGACAGAAGCTGGGAGAGGAGTCGGCCATGGCCTTTGTTAAGGAAGCATCGCAGCATTCGCCCGGAGCGATTTCAGGAAACCATGAAAAATCGAAATCAGGATAGCCGGGGCCGGGATCGAACCAAGATCCTCCCGAATGCTCCAACGTGTTACCGCTACATCACCTCGCTCGGTTCCCTTCAATTTAAACTAATATGAATACTTACATTAAGTTCTACTCAATGCTTAAGGCCATGATCTTTCATTTATTTCAAACAATTGCCAATAACTAGAATATTCTTTTAACCAAATGCTTTGAAAAAATTTGAGACTGAGCAAAGTCTTACGATACACAATTTCGCCAGAGCGGTTTTTAAAATAATGTACCGTTTGCTGGCAAAAAAATTGTTTCGCTTCATTTTGGCTTATTTTAACCCCAAAATATGCGACATTTCTGGGGCAAAAATCTAAAAATCCGTTTGGTGTACTGCAACAGAAAAATTCAGATACAAACGATGATATATAAGTGTTAAAACGCCAAAAATGAATTTTTGATGTCTGCATTAATTTTTTTGTTTTTCGAAACTGCTGCTAAACTAAAAAACGAGGCCTTAATATGACGTGAGGCTACATTCTACGTTATATTTTCGATACATAGGCGCGTCGTATACTCACATAGAAACGTCTCCAGCCGCGCCGTTTTATTCAAACAAAACTGTGTAACAGTACTACCACTGAACGTAATATTGTGGTAAGCCGCACGGACATAACAGGACAAGACAGTTTCTTGTGGCCCGCTACCGACACCCGCTGGCACACAGAGCCAATTCCTCTACCGTTATGGTAAAGTAACGTAACCATAATTCTTCAACCGCAAAGCAAATCCGTCTCCAGTTCAGTATTCCCCGTAACTGTGCTAGTCGTGCAGAAGAACTAGCAAAGGCTGTCCTGGGTTATATTAACACTTACAAAAATCCTACTTGCGGTATCTACTTTCATTTTCTTCACTGCGAGTATCATTACACCGTTTGTAAAAATGGACAAGCCGTTTGCCGATGTGACGGCGATTAACATATTTAAAATCATGAAACAAACAGGCCGTACGCATACATAAATGCATGCATGCATACTTGGATACAATACCTATACATACGTGGTTTTCTTTGTTTTCCATAGGAGCCGCGGTGGCCGAATGGTCAGACCATTCGCCGCCCAGCAAGGCGATCCGGGTTCGATTCCCGTCGGGGTCAATCCCCGGATTCTCGTATGTGGGAATCGTGCCGGACGATGCCGTTTGTCGGCGAGTTTTCTTGGAGATCCCCCGTTTCACCCGCCCTTTCATTCCGGCGCTGCTCCATACTCACCTCATATCACCCCTCACCGGCACTTAAGGGGCCCGCCTCGTTGCCATAAAATCACACTGCAGCGTGTTTGAATAAAACGTTTTACACCGAAACTAATACACATGTGTTCACGCCGTTTGTCTACGAAAAGAACACACACTTCAGACGACTGCCCTTAAGCACTTTCAAGACAACACACGTATTAGAAATCCCCTTTTAGGGCACGTCAAAATGGGTCAAAACGGGATTTTCATGCTGCTATAGCGGAAAATATACTAGCCGAATACATGTGAAACCACTTAAGGGTAGTGCATTGGACTTTAGTAAAGTGACTTCGTAAATAAAACAATAGGGTCATCACATCAAGTCCTATAGGATATTTGTTTTTTTTTTCACGAAGAGTTCGCGCCTTGCGCGTAGAGGTGACGCACCGTTGTAAGGCCAATACGACGTCGCCCTTAGCACCATACCTCACTCACACAAACACATGTGCCACGAGGCGGGCCCCTTAAGACCTCGACGTTGAGCGCTGACCAAAATCTCTCACGCTCTCTCTCTTACTTCCATTACATCTCTCCCTCGCCTATTATATCACATAAAACACGCGTTCACGAGCCGGCGTTACGAAAGAATGAACTCTTGTAAAGTCCTCACAAACGCATTATAAATGTAGATTCAACTACCAATTTTTTATTCATGACACGTGACTTTATGCAGGTTAGCACAGTAGCCACCTTAAAAAAGGTCACCGCTGCCTAACTCCAAGTCGAGGCGTGGACAAGGATAGGAAATTACAGGTTAGATTACATCAGCCGTGGATTAGCACCACAATTGTGTATCCTACATGTATGCTACCACTGACTCTTTGTTTATCTTGGCGAAACCTACCGAGGTACAGGATATTTTACGTTTTTCTTAATACCCTGAAACATGTGAAAATGAAGTTTCTTTAACAATTTTATCCCTGTAGCAATATTATCGTCTTAACGCATAAAACAGTTTTTTTTCGAAAAAAATTTCATTAAATTTGACTGAGAACCGCCGAATATAATTTAACATACAAATCTCCACCCTTGCTCGCACCCGGCTCTCACATAGGCGGTGACCTTAAGAGCATCGTGCATCAGTTTCAAATTTCCACGTTTGACTCGTGGGAACAGCGTGGCGATAAGAGCCAGAGTATCAAGCTTGACGAGAAACATATCGCCTCTATTCGCAGCGCGCCAAACTGGCGTGCAAGGTTTTCTTTGTAATATTTTTCCTAAGTGACTTTAAGCAGTGACCACATTTTATTTTATGCATAGTATGAAGTAAAGGGCAATGCACGCATCTCATTTTGCACTTTAGGAAGTCGGATGGTGTTTTCGGAGTTACATCAGAGTATAAAAAGGCTATTTTTAGCAATTTTGAGAGGCCTGAAAAGAATATTTCTAACAAGCGTGTTGAAAAGTTAAGGGGGATGGTGCGCCACAGCAGTGAATTTGCACAATTTTCGACATAACTTTCCCCCCTCGCTTATTATAGAAAATCAAGGCTCGACAATCTGTAGATTACACTTTTGTACACCTTCTTACTTTATTACATAGTCACAGACTTTCTTATTATTGAAGCACTGATGGCAGATAGGAAACATGTCTTTGTTTCCTATCTGCCGCCACTGCTCCAAAAATAAGAAAGTCTGTCACTATGTAATAAAATAATAAGTTGTACAAAAGTATCATTTTCGGATTGTCGAACCTTGATTTTCAATAATGAGCTAGGGGGAAAAGTTATGTCGAAAATTGTGAAAATTCAGTGCTTTGGCGCACTATCCCCCTTAAACTATATAAGTGTAGTTTAAGGTGTATGTTTTCTTCGCAGATAAACGTAATATAAATAAGTTAACCTGTTTTGCCTAAAAATAATAAGTGTGACACGCTACAACACTGTACATGCGCCACGTAGGCAAACATGGTTTTCTAATGCGCGAAGTAAAGCTGGATTCACAACCACCACTTAGCGTAGGCGCGTACGTATGCGTAAAAGTAGAAACACCGAGTGTGCATGCTAGCATTCACATCCTCGTAATAGAGTTGAGAAACTTTCTACTTCATACGTACAACGCTAAGTGTTGGTTGTGAATGCAGCATGTGCAAACGTAAGACTCACTTAAATATTAATCAATATTGAGAAAAAATTTATCTCGTGGTCATAAATTATTTAATTCTCTTCGAAAAACAAAAATTAATCACGATAATCTATTACCGACATTTTGTCATGGCATAAACATTTGCCGCGCATGTCTAGATTATACATTGTTTTAAAAAAAATGCAATATCTAATACAAAACATACGTGCGTGTGTTTATACGTATGTTAAGTGTGGTTGTGAATCCGGCTTGAATCATCTTCAGTGACTCCAAGGAGTGAAGAACTAAGCGGAGAGTAGTTCGTGAATCAGCTGCGGGACGTCAGACGTCAACAGTTTAAGTATGCGAATCACGCGCGTGTCGGGGCTCTACGTGCGAGGACAGCACAACCACGGTGGATGCATACACATCTCCGCGAGTTCGCCTGCAGCGCCCACCGTATTGACTCTAGCGACTCGCGGTAGCCGGGAAGCTTTTAAGCGGTTAAGTTGTGCCGCCACGCCTCGAGTGTGCCTGGAGACGACAGCCGCTGCCCACGAGCTGTGTGTGTGTGTGTGCTGTATAACGGGATGTGGTCCTTCAAACAAAGGTTGCCGACCATTCCTACACGCGTTTCGGCGTCCACACCACGAGACTGACACTCAGGTCTGGAGTGATGTTCGCCTATCGCTCTCCTACCTGGGGGGTTATACTCGAATTTTCAATCGCATGCGAGTTGGAAGCCGAGCGATCTTTCTCATGACATGGAGAATGTATTTTTGTTTGGGTTTACAATATTTTAGGTCAAAAGAGAAAAAAAATGTCTCCATGTCCAGAGAAAAAACAATCGGCATCCAAATTGCATGCGACTTAAAACTCGAGCATAAACCCCCCCCCCCCCACCTCTCGCGCGTCAGATGCTCAGAAATGACAGAAACATAAGGGTAACCTTGAAATGAGCATCAAATGCAGCATTGTCTCAACGAGCTAGCTCTGAAATAGCGTGCAAGGTTCCCGCCGTACTGTTTTTGCTGTGGGATACTAAGCGGTGACCATATTATATTATTCATGGACAGTCTGTAGCAAAGTTCAGTGCAGGTTGCAATCACATACGCCCGGTTAGTACATTTAGAAGTAAGGCAGTCTGAAAAGGCCGTTTATAGCCATGTTGGAGGGCTTAGAAACAGTGTTATTAATGCGCATTGTGTCTTAACAGTGAGGTTCCGACCTTGTCTGAAGTTTGTTTTCTATTCGTACGTTGGTACAATGGGCACATGTATAATTGTTTCGTAGAAAAAACCTGTTTACGAACACACTGCAACGCATTTGATGCGTGAGGTAGGCGGTTGCCTTAAAAATGCGTTGTAGTGTGTTTGCAAATACGTTTCTTTTCTACAAATGCCCATTGTGTCAATGTACGAAAAAAAATTACACTTCAAACGAAGAAGGGAAGGTCATTTCAAAGCTTCACGACAATTATAAAAATAATTTCGGAGCCCCTCAAAGTGGATAAAAACAGCTTTTTTGACCTGATGTGGCTTAAAAACTACTCACTGGATTCGTGTGAAACTACTCTAGAAACATACAATAGACTTAGCTTAAAACGTTTCACCAGTTCGACGATGGGGTAGCCACTGAAAGAGTCAGTCAGGCGAGTGATCTACGATACCACTGCACGCCGTTTCAGTGTCTTGAGGTAGAGGCGATACCGCACCATATGAGCCGGTCAACATCGCCCTTAGCGCCTTGCCTCACACAAACATACGACCAGTAGGCGGCCGCCTTAAGGGCGCTGCCTACCCTCGACACTTGGCGAGAACAAAGATGGGGATTAACTTGTTATGTTATATTATACGAGATTAAGCTTAGGACCTGTCGAACCTACTTACACGCCAAAAATATATATTTTTGGAGCATCTAGGTGCATGGTTAAATAGTAAATGCAACCATTACCTATCCTGCTCCAAGTGCACTAACTACTACGAGAAATTGCATCCCAGAACATTGCAATGAGAAAGAAACGCCGTAACTGCCATGACAGTTTGAAGGCAAATAGCATCGCTTTAATCTACTATGCCAGCACAGTAGGGAGTGTACAAGTATATAACCAGACGGAAGTATCGTTTAGAGTATAAAATAAATCTAATGCCCTACTAATTCAATTGAATTGAAATTGGAAAACGGAAATTAAAATAACTATATATATATATATATATATATATATATATATATATATATATATATATATATATATATATACATATAAGGTACATGCACCAAATATGGCCCGTTTAAGGTTCAACAATCATGTGTGCCTAAGTCACTAATTATATTAGTAATATAACACATGGATGATGTAATACAGACATTTATGGATGGTGTTTGCTCATGCTGGAGACTAGTGTGTATCGATCCCATATCGACCTCGTCATTACTACACAATGGCGACTAGTGGGCCGTATTGAGAACTGGGCACTATTACAAAAACAAAGTAATCAAACAGTTCAAGTTATATAAATTGAAAATAACGTGATGACATTATTATGCATATTATTACATTTTTATACGTGCTAAAAATAAATGAAAAAAAATCTCACAGTTGCTTTTAATATATTATACATATTTACATAGCTATCAAATTTACAGTTCTAGTGATCCACAAATTAATTAATTAACTGAATTAAAGATTAGTAGACTACTATCCACGTCTGCTTGTGTATGTGTGTGTGACACTGAAACAGCAGACATAAAGAGTGGTAATTACATTTTCATACAGCATCAGTAACCCTTTTTCCTACACCAAAACGTGTAAATTATTCAAGACATTAGCGGAGAGAAGGTATCAACACTGTCACGCAATGTTATTCTGTCGCTGTTGTAAAACACGCTACATCGTCTCGGGAGTCCTCAATCTCGCAGACGAGAACGCCGTGATCCGGTCGGGGCACTGGCTGCCCACGCGACCACTGCCCACGACGGCATCAGAGCTAGTGTCGCCCGGCCATTGCATCACCGCCGTCAGTGGATTACCTGCAGACCCACTCCTACCATATCACAGCTGGCAGTCTTCTGACACCAGTCATAATGCCTCCCTCCCCCTAGCTCCTAACCACCCACACGTAATACGACATCGTCTCTCCCATTGCCGCTGGATGACATACACTACACTCAACAATCACGTAGGGCCATGAATAGAGATGATGGTTTATCGCGGGATAACTTGACTGTTTGTTTAGTTTCAACGCACGTTAATATTATGAAAAGATTACTAGCATTCGCATGTACGCAGAGCTGTTACCCTATTTGACTGAGCCAATAGGAATCCCGCTATTGCTACGCTTGGCCAGACGTATCATTAGGCATTTTTAAAATAAATATAATGCTACATTGTCCAATTAAATTAACATGGAATCTGCATCGGCTGGTGGGAATTTTACATACAAACTATTAACAATGGATGATAAAAAGATAACATCTCAGAATTGCCGTTCATATTGTATTATATTCGTTAGTTACTACTGTTAACTTTCCAATATACTTAGTAAAATTATTTGTCAATGACGTGCATTAGCACAGACGAATTATTTCAATTTAAAGGAAAGTGTTAGACAATTTCATTGTATTTTCAGTTTTTGAGCCGTAGCATTTATTCAAATTGTATTATCAAAGTTTTATCTTCGACAAAGCATACGATACATTCTTGATAAACTGCTTGATATAAATAATAATGGAATCTTTTTTTAATTTGTCATGCAGAATCATTACAAGAGAATATTTGACAGTTAACCTATAATTCTCTTGCAATGATTCTGCATGACAAATTAATGAAAGATTCCATTATTATTTATATAAAGCAGTTTATCAAGAATACATCCTATGCTTTATCGAAGAGGAAATTTGTATAATACAATTCGAACAAATGTTATGGCTCGAAAACTGAAAATACGATAAAATTGTCTAACACTCCATCTTAATATTAGTTCCTTGAAGAGATTAACAACGGCAATATTCCTTCAAAGATTCGTTTTCACTGCCCCAGTTACAAGAACATGGGGATTCTGAGTGATGCATACTTCAAGAAATCATCAGGTAAACGATCCAAGTCTACACATGCTACGTGTAGATATAAGTTATGCTCGCTTGCCAAGAAGAAAGCTCTTGACTATGGTCCTTGTTCCTGTTTTTTTTTTTTTTTTTTTTTTCGCTCGCTCTCGCTCTCTCCACCCATAGACAGGACAACTCATCCCACATGTTCCAAAGCCGAGAAGACACGGAGGCTGGAAAGGATTGGGGAGGAGTTGGGGGGGGGGGTGACTTAACGTGACGCTGACACTTCGCGCACATGTTTCAATACTGAACACGAGAACAATACACGCACAAATATTGCATGTACGAGTTTGGGATTGTGACTTATGCCATTACAGCCAAGCATGTTACAATCATTTGAAGGTAACTTTGTGCAATTTCGGGGTAACATTGTACCAGACATTTTCTTTTATAAAACCACTAAAAGCCTCGCCTACCACGCGCTCAAAATGCGTCGTGTGTTCGAAAATACGATTTTTTTTTACGAAACTATTCCACGCGTGCCCATTACGTCAATGTCAGACATGGAAATACACTTCAAACGAAGACGGAAAGGTGGTTTCAAAACATCACGTCGATTAGAAAAATCATTCCGGAGATCCTCAAATGGGCTAAAAATAGTTTTTTCAACCATTTATCCTATCTGAAAAACTATCCACAAGATTCGTGTGAAACTACCGTAGATGGTTGCAATGGACTTTGCTTAAAACTTTCCACCAATAAAAAGATGGGGTCACCACTGAAAGTGTCAGTCAGGCGAGTGTTTTACAATACCACTGCACGCCGTTACAGTGTCTTGCGCTAGAGGTGATACCGCGCTAGATAAGCCGGTCAACATCGCCCTTAGCGACGTGCCGCACATACACACTCAAACATACTTCACGATTAAAAAATTTGTTCACTACGAACATAACAGTATTAATGAAATGATTGATATAGGAGGTTCGGGATAAAGTGAGCACTTTTGAAATCTTTCTTACTTTTTTCTTACAGATAATAAATAGCTTCCGGCCACTTTTTTTTATGTAGACGTCTTGAGGTCAGAATAAATATTATTTCTTAGTTGTTATTCTAGATAAGGTTAAATCAACCACAGGTTGGAAAGAAAATGTGTTTTCTTATGAGAGAGTTTGGCACAGGGAAAATTTCTGCCGCTAGTTTCGCTGCTATCACTAAGGGACAAGAAAAATACGAAACCGTATCTAAATAGGCTTGGAGATGACAGAAGTCGTTTAACTTAACTGTAAATTGAAAAGAAACCAATTTCGCGTTTTAAATAATTAAAATTCAGGAAAGCTCTGTGATTGGCTGCACACCTTACCAGTGCTCTTAAGCGGCAGAGATTTTCCCCGTACCAAACTTTAAAATATTGATCTTTCTGACCTGTAGTAGAATTAACCTTATTCTAGACCAGGTGGTCTTCAAAAGTGCTCAGTTTATTGCGAACCGCCTGTACTTTATTTGAAATCAAACCAGTCTGGAGGTGCAAAGTAAATATTTTCGGAAACATGTGCGGCTCTCCGTGCCTTCTCCCAACCCACGCCTGGTCATTAATATAGACGGTTCGGAATATAGTGAGCACTCAAAAAAGCTCTGCTAAGTTTTATTTCCACGCAAATTCGTATCTTTCCGAGCGCATCGGTAGCGACGGGAAATATCTAACATCTCTGGACACGCCACTTGACTTTTGCGCGTGTAAGATAAATGGTGCAGTCGGTAGGAATGTACATAGTTTGACATAAAATGTTTCTTACTTACATAAAATACAATTATGTCGATTTCGGTTGCTATTGTTTCAGTATTGTTGTATTTATGTAGGAAAATACACGGAACTATATTGCGTAATTTCGCTGCCAACCGTACAAGCAATAAGGCAACCATAGTTAATGTTGAATTATTTGCAGTAACGGTTGGTGATATTTTTCAACTGTTAAATTTTTAATAGTTTGGGCCCGATTTTCTCGACTTTCGAGAGAATATTTTTTTTTAAAATCCATACGAGAGTCAATATCGTAAAATTGCTTCGTAACTTTTTCTGTAAATTGGTTTTATTATGCAATGTAATTTTTCGAGACAAACTGTATGATGAGTATAGCTAATTTATCAATTAAAAAGGAATTTTCGTTAAATAACTAATTAGCAACTATTTTGCAGTCTTCTGACTCGACAAAATTAGAGTATGCAGTTTAAATAAGTCATAACAAAGTTACGAAGCGATTTTACGATATCGGCTCCCATTATGTGTTTTAAAAATAATTGTCGTTAAATGCGAAGAAACTCGGACTCATGCCCTTAATGCTCATTTTATCCTGAATGACATACATATTACATGTTTGAATACTGGAGACTTCATGGCAGGTCACAGAGTTAACCTTATTGTTGTCGCCAGAGGCAAAGGTGTCCTCAGGACATTAAGAACTTGATCTTTAGTTTTGCAGTGATTTAAAAAATATTTTCTAACGCGAATTATTACATATATCACAAAATTCATTCTTACAGTTTTAACACATATATAGCGTTGCATGCTGTGTTTCTGAGGGCGGGTTGGATAGGGCCTGTGTCGAAACACCTTGAGGGCTGGGCCATGACTCAAAGCCCGGGTGTCTCATAGTGGGAATCCCGCCGAAACTACGTCATAGAAACCTGTCCCAACTGCGTTTTTGCCCTGCGAAGCGGCCTACGTGACTCGAATCACGTCCGAAATATGATGAAATTTCTAATTTTAGACCCCTGTAATGCGGTTACTCGCCGACTGTTTCGAGGAGTATAAAACCGCAGAATCGGCACATTGGGGGAGAGTTCGCTATTGGTCGTGCTAGAGGAAGATGCTATGGTTGTGGAGATAGACTGGTGAAGACATCTTTGTGACGTCAGAGTCTACTGTGAGGCGGCAGGCGGCTACCTTCGGAACAGTGTTGGGCGAAACAAGAGGACTGCTGCGGCGGGCTGACGAGTGAAGAGGAGGTGCGCGACGGGAGTCGAGCCAAAGACCTCAAGAGTGAAGACAGCGGTGCACTCGGGGTGCTGCGCAGCACACGACGATTCATCACCACGGCGGACTATTAAGGTTGTACACTGTCATTATTTGAAAGACTGTTGATTTGATATATGACTGAATTTTACTGTGATTTGTACTGTTTAGTTAATTGATGATAGACATTTTTGTGCTTTAATTGTCAAAGTTAATTAAATTGTCTGTGACACAGTAGTAATTGTGTGCATAACTAATTGTGTTGTGAGAGTTATAGTTGATTACTGTTTTGTGTATTTCGTAGCTTTGTGAGCTATTAAACCCAGTACTTAATTTAACTCTTTTATTTATAATTATAAGACCTCTATCCCAAAAGAACTCACGGGTATTGCCCACATATAAAGTTTATGTTTCAAACTTGTAACAATATCGTCGTTTGTATATGGATTTTTCTGTTGCAATACACCAACAGGATCTTTTAGACAACCTTGAGATCGACAAAGCCTGGTCACGTGACTGCTGAGTAAACCTACCGAACTCCAACAATGTTATTCAACATATAAAAATGAATGTTTCTTTGACTGTTCGTCTTCTATGCGTTCCTATACCATTCCTCCGATTGAGGTGAAACTTTGGTGAGATGCTGTGCGTGCATCCGTCAAAGTTTGTGCGCAAAAAAAGAGGAAGTTGGCAAAACGAGGTAGAGGGCAGAGACCACTGTACCCAAAAAATTGAATAATTAAAAAAAAAACTTTGGTGAGTTGCTATGCGTGCGTCCGTCCGTCAAAGTTTCTGCGCAAAAAAAAAGAGGAAGTTGGCAAAACGAGGTAGGGGGCAGAGACCACTGTAAACAAAAAAATTGAATGAGAGAAAAACTTTGGTGAGTTGTGCGTGCGTGCAGGATGATTTCTGCAAAAAAAAAAAAAACAATTACAGGTACTTTAAGACGGAAGATGGGAGGAGAGGGGCAGAAATAGAGAAACGCAAAAAAATTGTGATTTTCAAAACGTTTCTTAAACGGTCATTAATAACCCTTAACATAATTTTGCACCATTTGGCACTTTTCGGGACTTTCTTGTTTCATTGATAGACTATTATCGCATTTAATTAAAAACTCAAACGAACGTAGTCGCGGGTACCAGCTAGTTGGCTGTATGAAGCCAATCACCTACTACGTGTAAAGTTTACTACACTTTCTTGGGGGAGAGGTGGGTTGTTGAGTCCCCTATCCAAACCCCTGCAAGCGCCTCCGCGCATGATCATCTGTCTCCCTGCGGCACGACATTGACGACAAAGTTGAGGCCCGCAGTGCTGCGAGGTCGCCCACGGAGGATAATGTGTCAGCCGACCATTACCTGGGTCGCAGGCTGTGGTTATCTCGCCCAGTGACGTCACCCGGCTACCCACCCATCTCTATACTCCCATACCCTTCCCCTTGACCCGGGCGTGACATCTCCGCCCTCTAATCCCTCTCCTACTCCACCTCCTTGGTAACACTGCGCAGGGTCACTGGTCCACACCGCCACGCCCATACCTACACTTAGCTACACATAGCTACACATTCCAATCATCATGTTTTTATTTTTATATTTGTACCAAACATTTCTTTTTCTTGCTTCAGACACAACATGTGTTATGTATCACGAAATGTACACAAAATTAAAATTAATTCGTCGGTTATTACTGAATGACATTTATTTTAAATCACGCATTTACTTTTTGACAGAAAAGTCTTAACCATACCAACATGGCTATAAATTTCTGATATTCTGTGTGAATAATATGTTTTAACACTTTTTGACAGATTTCCAGAACTGAAGGACTTCGAAAATGGAGAGAGTGAGAGATTTTGGTCAGCGCTAAACATCGTGGTCTTTAGCGCTGGTGAAGGGTGACATGAGGTGAGTATGGAGCAGCACCGGAATGAAAGAGCGGGGGAAACGGGAGATCCCCGAGAAAACCCGCCGACCAACGGCATCGTCCGGCACAATTCCCTCATGCGAAAATCCGGGGACCGACCCCGCCGGGAATCGAAACCGGATTGCCTTGGTGGGGGAAAATAGAAAGATTCATAACACATACCGGAACAGAACAAGCTATGTTAGGTGCGGGTAAGCAGAAATTAAAACTGCAAATGTTTCTCAAGGGGATTCGTTTGTATTTGGTTTATGTTCCTAGATCAAAAGCGATGATAAAATATACACGTAATAATTATAGGTCATTAGATTCTAATTAAAACAAGTGATGATAAAATATACGTGAAAATTACACGTCATTAGATTCAAATTAAAACAAACTTCAGGAAATCGTTCAAATCATGAGAGTTACAAAAAAAAAGCATTGAGTTTCCTGCAGTAATTTGCAGGCATTAAGTTGGATCTGAGTGCAAGACCATTGATGAGGAAAGCGTACGGGTTGGTAACGGATATTAATTGTGTGCACGGCCGCAAGATGATATCCATCGAAACTCTAATTTTATTTCTGAAGCTCGATTTTCGAAATTGCGCATTTTAGTAACCAGACAGCGTATTTTAGCATATCTTTTCAGAATCAGTTTACTGAGATCTGTTGAACGCATCCGAGCTGCGAGAATGTAAGTGTCCAGTTTAATTATTTATCTTCGACGGAAGTTATTAAGGTGGCCGCCTAACCAAGCCACCGAGAAGTGTGCAGAGCTTCGGACGTTACAAGATTATTCGAAAATTGTTCTACGTGTTTTAAGTTATCCCTGCTTAGGACGTGTATGCCCACTTCGAGTCCTTTATGTATATCTAAAGTTGACTTATACTCTGCCGAAAATTGCGAAAATGAGTATTTTTTTGTTGTTGTCTTTCTTAGGTATGAAAATCCTGGCGCACAATCTTTAAAAAGGTATTGGCGTGTAAAATAAAAAAAAAATTCCTTTAAGGACATGATTAGGGAAGGTAATTTATCGCATGTAAAGTTGACTGTTAGTTAGGCTTCAATGTAATATATTCATGACTGATGCTTTTATTTCGTTACTGGCGAGTCCCTATTTGACTGGGCCAATGATAACTCTGGTGCGCTACTACTGGACGTCTGTGATTCGTCTGTGAACAACTACAACGTGCTACATAACCGTCGCCAATAATACTTGACGCAGGACGATACTCTGATTTGCAGAATACGCCGGCAGAAATCATTCTCGCAATAAATCACCTTCTCTAGCCATGGTCTTTCATTTATTTCAAACAAGTGCATATAACTCGAATACTTTTTTTTACCAAATGCTTTGAAAAAATTTGAGACTTTTTACAGTCATACGACACACAATTTTGCCAGACGGTTTTTTAAAACAATGTACCGTTGGCTAGCAAAAAATTATTTTGCTTAATTTTGACTTGTTTTGACAACAAAATATGTGATATTTCAGAGGCAAGAATCTAAAAATCCGTTTGGTATATTGCAACATAAAATTAAGATATGATATACAAGTGTTAAAACTGTAAGAATGAATTTTTGATATTTTCAATATAGATATTATATTTTCGAAACCACTGTAAAACTAAAGAGAAAGGCCTTAATATAACATCATAAAATGACAGTGTCACCACTGAATGTCTCATATAGGCGAGTTGTCGGCGAGAAGACAGCACGCCGGTTCAACGACTTGCACCTAGAGGCTATATAGAGGTGTGATGGGCGTGTTGTGTCGCCCTTAACGCGTCCGCATTTTCAGACCTCGAACTCGCAACATGTGTCCACCCAGGCGTCTACCTTAAGTGGGGAGTGTTAGAAAATGTTATTTTATTTTAAGTTTTTGAGCCATAACATTTATTCAAATTGTATTATAAATTTTCTTTCGACAAAGCACAGCATCTTGGTAACTGATTGACGTAAATAATAACGCAATACTTAATAAACTTGTCATGCAGAGTCATTGCAAGATAATTCTTGAAAGTTAACCTATAATTCTCTCGCAATAATTCTGCATTAACGATAAAGACATTTACTGAAATTTTCATGAATTTGAAAGTCGATATAGAAAAATTAACAAAAAGTAATCCTATTAAACCGTTTTTGACAACATGACGAGCAAACATGTCGTAAATGTAATGAGTTTATAGTTCATGATCTATAACGTAGTAATTTTGTAACTTTAATTCCACCGCCAACGATTATTAAAAAGGAAAGCGCGATTGTGGCAAAACACACAAAACGGTTTTTTTTTTCAGAATCGAAAATTTTTAATTTCTTTCTTTTTAACAGACTGACAAATTCTTTGTAATTTTCAACAACAATTTATGTATTTTATTTTTTTAAGGTTCCCGCCGACTTGATATCAAACTGGGTTGCAAATTATTTTTCCATAATAAACTGCTAGATGTATTAGTTAGCATGTGTATTTTTTTTAAAGCAAATTATTACATACATCACAAATTCAATCTTGCAGTTTTAACACTTATATATCATCGTTTGTATCTGAATTTTTCTGTTGCAGTACACAAAAGGTATTTTTAATTTTTTGCCCCTGAAATATTACATATTTTTGGTTTTCAAAATAGCCAAAAATAAGCAAAATAATATTTTGCTAGCAAACGGTACATTATTTTTAAAAACGTCGTGGAAAAATGGTGTATCGTATGACTGTATAGTAGAGTGGGGTAAAAGTGCGCGGCGGGTAAAAGTGCGCAGTGCAGTTATTTTTGGCCTCACGAATATGAGGATGGCAAACCTGAGTTCATGTTAAAGGTGTCATGGCGGAGCATCGTTACGCGTGAGAACGGCTCGCTTGGACGAACAGCAACAAAACCACGCGGTAAAGATTAACCTTCATGCTATTGATGTAATATTAAAATTTCTCGCAACTAGTATATCAAGAAAGGATTAAGTGTTAGAAAATAATGCACTAGGCAGTTTGATAAAGTGGTTTTTCCTGTGTGTAGTGATAGTTTACAAAGGTCACATTGCACACCACAGATAGCAGCACTTACTGGAAATGGAAGATCAGTACTGCGGAGCAAAAGTACGCATGTGTAAGTGGGGTAAAAGTTCGCAATACTTTTCGTTTACTTTCCTCGTAAATAACTTGTGTAGTGTAATAATTTTAATTCTGTTCTACTTCCTATACAGTAATTTGTTCTTAACTCAGGATATTGGCTTTAGAGTATACGGAGGTAAACAGCATCGAACATAGATTTAATAAAGAGTCAAAATTAGCAGGGAACGATTGGGCGTTAGTTTTCATGAAAAAAAACATAGTTTGCAATTGCGAACACCACAACAAACAAACCTAGCAATAATGATGGGATTCAACAGAGTGCAGCTGGATGTATATTTTGGTAATTTGTCTGAGTTTATGGTAAAAAATAAATTCACACCTGGTAGCATTTATAACGTGGATAAGACGGGAACGTCGATGGTTACAAATATTGTCCCCAAAGTTATTTCTCCTCTCGTTTCCCCTACAGGAAAAAATCTGTGGAGAAAATTAGATGGATAACTCTTTACGTGCAAATATTTGCCACAAATATATATATATATATATATATATATATATATATATATATATATATATATATATATATATTTCTGTTTAATTAGTGTAATTTTGTGATGAATTAGTTTTATACGTACAACTATAATGAACATCAACATATCTTGCAATTTAATTTTTACCTTACAATTTTCTGATTTCTTGCAAACTTTTGCCCCACTAGTGGGGCAAAAGTGCGTTTTAACAGTGTGTTGGAAAACACATCCATGCTTACACAATTTTAATAATTATGTTATAATACCTAGTCCATTAGACTCACAAATGATCATAAAATGTGTGTTACAAATAACCAATTTTTTTACTCTATTAACATGCAAGTTATGCGAGTTCAAATGTTAAGTGCGTACTTTTGCCCCACTCTAATCTACATAGTCTCAAATTTATTTTCAAAGCACTTGGTTGAAAATTTTTGAGTTATTTGAAATTGTTTGAAATAAGCTCATGGCCTTAACAACGGACGAAAGGAGACTTGTCCAACCTCGCTGCAGAGCATACAACAGTGAGAAAGACAGTGAAACCTATCTGCGAAACGTGCCGTGGACGAAACAAACTCTTCCGACGAAAGTTATAAATAAAGTCACGTTCTTAATCCAATTTACATTCAACTGGACTTTCTCCGTGACAAAAAGACGAGGCGCAATCGTCGAGCTTCTTTTTATTGATGCAGCCTTTAACTCGCTTCCCAGAATTCCGCAGCCAGTAGGCGGTCACACAATTGAAAACTTTAGCGTTTGAATTTAACATTTGACTTATCGATGGCCTTAAATACATGGCTTCTTGGAGTCGTACACTATGATGTTGGCAAAACTTAAGTCGAGTAGTCTTGACTTTACGTTTTCGAAAACTTTAACCTAAACTCAAAGACAAAATGACCTATATAATGTAGTCTATATATATATATATATATATATATATTTGTTTCTATGAAAAAAATTTTCATTTCCAAGCAGGCCTACCGTTTTATTTTGCAGTCATAAGATTACATAAAATTAAACAGATGTGTCTTAGCCTAAATGTACTCCGAAAACCCTGCGAAAGCCCTATTGAAGTATTCGTAAGTGAAGTGTAGTTTACGTCAATAAATGGGGTTGCTTTTTATCTGCATAGTATGCATATTATACGAAAATGTCTTTAATAATCGTGGCGTATTTTCAGGTTGTTTACGAAAAACAAAGCAAAGAAATATTTTCCTTTCGAAATTAAAAAAAAATCGTAATTGTTTTGAAACAACCGTTACTTAAACTTGACATTTTTATAATATGTTTTGAGAAAATACTTAAAGAAACGGAAACGAAACGTCAATTTTTAAAACACAGATGCATAGGCCACGTGTTCTAAGACACTTGGAGTAAACAAATAGCTTCCGACGCCAAATATATGTTGCCAAAAGCTGATGCGTTTTAAAAACGAAGAGTCGAGAGAATAAATGCAACCGGAGCGCAGACCCGGAGAAGTTAAAATTTCAGCTGCGTCACTCCCTCGGGAGAAGATCGTTTTCTAAGCACAATGGCGACCTTTCCATCCATTTAAGTGAAAACCTAGCGGATTAGGTGTTTTATTTTCCTCTCCATCTTGAATGCGATCGTGTTTTGAAACCCCCACGAACTATTTTACGGGGGGGGGGGGTGAATAGAAAGAAATGAAATAATGAAAGAAGTGAGGTGAAATTCAGAAAGCATACAAAAGGAATATCTTGGGCTTTCAGGCTGAAGCCGTGTAGCAATGGCAGTGGCAGGAGAGTACATTTCTTTTTATAATTCTTGGCGTCGCTACGATTCAGATCTTTCGCCTCCCACCTCGGCGATCCGGGTTCAATTTTCGGCGATGATATTTTCATTTGGAAACGTTGCCTTTGGCCAGCATTTTTTTTGTGGACTCTCCCGCTCCCCCTCCTGCCGTTGCATACCGTCGCTGCTGTATATACTCACCCCATACTACAACTCACCAACGCTCAAATACTTGCTGTTAAGCGAAGGAAAAAAATGCATCATTCTGACATACCGTACAAAGCTGCGAGCATATCGATGGTGAAGAATGGAAAACTTCTATGTCAATTATCAGCCTTTTTTAAATGTTACTGCACGGAAGATTTGACTAAGTATGTTTGACATAGTGAACATAGTAAATAAAATTTTAATTAAATATTTTATATCAAGATTACAGCTGTGGATGTGCTCAATACAAAATAAACAATTTTTTTCTTTCCTGTGAAATTAAAAAAAATTTGACATAGAAGGTTTTCATTCTTCACCATCGATATACATGATGTCAGTGCCGAGTTCCCGTATTTCAAGGAGTACGTTGCACTTATATTCCAGACACTAATATCTTATCACACTTTAAATTAGAGGTAAGAGTATTTCGCGGATTCATTCTATGTCTGGCTGACCTTCAAGTAGGCCTAATTATACTTCGCTGTCGCTTTTGTGATTCGACGACAGCTATTTAGACATAACTAAGGTTAATTCTACTACAGGTTAGAAAGAAAATGTGTTTTCTTACGGGAGAGTTTGGCACTGGGAAAATTTCTGCAGCTGCTAATGCTAAGGGACCAGAAAAATGCGAAACCCTAGTATCAAATTTAAATAGGATTGGAAATGACAGAAGTCATTTATCTTGATTTTAAAGTGACAAGAAAGCAATCTTTTTTTTAAATTATCAACTTTATGTAACTCAAAATTCAGGAAAGGTCTGTGATTGGTTAGTTTGCGGCCATTACCGACACCAGCGCTCTAGCGGCAGAAATTTTCTATGTTGCAAACTTTTAACACTTAATCTTAACATAACCAAGCGAGTAACTAATGAGGAAATAATTCATGTGAATATCACGTGCTACCAGTTTGTACGGCTGGAAGCCAATGGATAGACGAATATGGCCAGTGTTATAAAAAATATTTTTTTTGTAACTAAAAGTAGAAAATTTTATTTCCTGAGTACTGAGACTGGCTAAAGAAGCAGGACTTTTCCTATTTTTTTTATTTGGTGTAACGTAAAGTAACTTTATATTAACATTTTACAGAAAAAAACGGGAATATACAGGCCTGTATTATTTTAAAAATTGCCATCACAACATTCTATAATAAACTTTGTGGCTTCAACCTCAGTAAGCAAAGCTAAAATATAGGTCTACTAAGTGTTAGGGACGAGCGAGATGGCGCAAAGGTAACACGTTGTACTCGCATACGGGATGACCCGGGTTCGATACCCGGCTCCGGTCATCCTCTTTTCGCAATCGCTCCAGGCGATGGATTGTTCCTTGACAAAGGCCTTGACCGATTCATCTGCCAACTCCCTTTACTGTGTCGTTGTGTGTCACCGTCTCTAAGGGCTGGTTTCTCAATGTCTGATTAAAGCCTTGGTTAGCTAATCCTATGATTATATTTAACCTATTGATTAAGAGGTGATTAAATCTGAAGTGTTTCTCAACGTATTTTAATCTTATGTTTAGCTAAGTATCGGTTAAGGTAAATGTGGCAACCATGCCCTGACATATAAGCTTGTGATTGGCTGCAGTAAAGCTTTTATTTGTTTCTTTAGTTGTGCTGGTTAGTAGTGTTTGTATACGAAACGAAAAAAAAAAAACAAGCGGCCGCGTGCCGAAAATTTTGTTTCTGTGGAAACAGAAATGCTAATCTATACCGTGCTGAAAAATACGCCCGTATCATAGAATACAAAAAAAAAAAAAAAACTGTCGCCGTAACTTGGAAGCATAAAGAAGATGCATGGAAGAAAATCGAAGTAGAATTTTATTCATCGAGGAACCTATATGTGTGATATAACCTACACAATTATGTAACAATAACATAACCTACAATAGGTATTATAACATACAAAAGTATCGAAAAACATGTAAAGTAATCTACAAATTTATATTAAGAACTTTTCAATCCATATTCCTTGATCATCGTAAGTTTCATTTTTTCAGAAGAAATAAAAATATATATTTTATTACCATTACCCAAGATACGTAATATTACGTACATCTAACAAAGGTTTCCAACCAATTATGCAAAATAATGTATGGGAATATAAAGACATCAAAGGCATGTGACATAACCATCAAATGTTTTCACATAACCTACAAAAGAATATTACTTACCAGAACGTACTAAAGTTTATGGGATGTAAACAAAACATGCAATAAATAAGTACACACCTGTCTGTGGTCACTTCCAGCTGTACAATTTTTTCTAGTAGTGCTAGGACAGTCTTTTTACTCAGCCGCAATCGCATAACAAATTCATGGTCATATATTTACATGTGACTTGGGCGTTCCCGAAAAAGTCTTGGCCTGTTTATGAAATCTACTATTTCTTCATCATCATCTTCTTCAAACAAGAAATTTAAATCATCTGTCATCATAACCTAAAAAATTGTCATTGTTTATAATCTTGTTTGTTTTAAAAGTCATGTTTAACTCTGTAATCAATACCTCTTCTTATGATTAAGATAACCAATGGTTACCGACTTTTAACCCATTGATTAATCTTAATCAGTACTTTAGAAACAGATATTGTTGCTAACCATTGGTTAGATTTTAATCGGAAGATAATCAGAAGAAAATCAGACATTGAGAAACCGGGCCTAAGTCTCGCTGTCGACGAGACGTAAATTCCACTTACCGTATATTGCGTGAATGAGTGGTCAGTACACTGTAAAAACTTTCTAAAATGTTTAAGAAGAAATTGACCTAAACGCAGTATTGTACAGTTACCATACATCCGCATTGTAAATATACAGACATTTACAGATATTGCAATACAAGTCTGATAACTTCAGTATACATTTGACTGCTGTTTTATAAATAAGTTTAGGAGTGCTACCATGGATGTCTGGCAAACAATTCTACCTACTTTCTTAGCGCTTCTATACGCACGTGTGACAAATTTACAAACTATTTTTTTAGTGTACCTGCTATCTTCGAATTCTTCCGTTTTCGCTGTAAGTTCCATACAACGAGGTTTATTAAAACTCTCCGTCTGGCATGGTACAGATATCTTCTTAAGCGTTACCAAATTGACATACAGTCACTAACTTTCTTAGTTTTTGACCAGTAACATTCCGGAGGAAGACAGAAATTGTTGTCTACTGATGGTCACAGTTGAAGTATAAGCAATAGTAGTCAAGCAATGCCAACTGTATACAATGTAATAAACTATTGTCTCTGCCTTGTCGAAGAATAAAACATTATATCACATTTGTAGGCAAAATTAAATGCAGAAGTTCCGTTATTCCGAAATGGCGGGTACTGACCCCCCTTAACATCGAGGTCTTCAGCGCTGGTGAGGGGTGACATGAGGTGAGTATGGAGCAGCGTTGGAATGAAGGGGCGGGGGAAACGGGAGATCCCCGAGACAAACTGCCGACCAACGGCATCGTCCGGCACGATTCCCACATGCGAAAACCTGAGGACCGACCCCGCCGATACCGTACCTAGAGGTTCGTAAACTCTATGTTATCAGTTTGGCAAGAGATAATTTCTAGCGGTAGTAGAGCTACTATCAGTATAAGGTGTCACATATTGCTTGGAGCACATGGAGACAACTTAGTTATTCGGCAATGTTCGGTTTTACACCCGA
Organism: Medauroidea extradentata; assembly: GCA_003012365.1. Taxonomy (NCBI): domain Eukaryota; kingdom Metazoa; phylum Arthropoda; class Insecta; order Phasmatodea; family Phasmatidae; genus Medauroidea; species Medauroidea extradentata. The sequence goes on from PNEQ01044085.1 coordinate 27,956, forward strand.
AGTTCCAATTACAAGCCTCAGTTACATCTCGCCGCGACACCATCGCAACTAGCGGCAGAAATTTTCCCTGTGCCAAACTCTTTCCTAACAAAATACAGTGGACTCCCGATTAACCGTGTGTGGATTATCCGATTTGCGGATTACCCGCGCAAAATATTTCACTTTAAATGAATGAAAAACAATTGAAAAATATTTTTGTTATTTATAAATACACTCTGTATTTACTCGCATATTTTTCATCAACGAGTTACGCTCGCAACTCTATTTTGAAAGGCTTAAAGAAGATTTAAGTATTTTCCAGCAGACGAAACAGTTAGCGCCGCACATGAATGGATTAACTAGATTGTATTGCGCATCCATGGCTTAACTAGATTTTTTCTTTGCCAAATATGATATCCGTGATTTTTTATTAATAGTGTTTATAAATTATTAGCGCATACACACTAATAAATAATGTGAATAATCGAGAGTCTACTGTATTAAATTGCTGCCTTTCATTGCAGGAATGAATTTGACCTTTTTTCTTTCTACTGAGATCTAAGAAGGGATAAAAGTGGATTATCCGCAATTTTGTATTATCCGATGCATTGTCCCCCATCCATTAGCGCGGATAATCGATAGTTGACTGTACATTTCCTTTCTGACCTGTTGTAGAATTAACCTTAGCGTACGTTCAAGAGAGCCTCGACACGCAGCCCAGTGGCGAGAGGAGTATCCTCGCTAGTAGGCGGAGATTACCGTGTCGCAACGAATCATTACCTGCCATTCTCGCGTGCGCCTCGCCACTATTTCGACCACCTCGCGCTTGCGAAAACTTGGCGGCGGGAGGAGGGGAAAACACCGTGGAAAGGTTAATTGAATAGAGCGTACTGCAGGTTTTCCAGGAGGCCGTTATTTTCCCCCTGCCCGATACGAAGTGGGGAGAAACGCGCCTCAACATCTGCAGACGTTACGACACGAGTCTTGCGTCATATATAACCTACTTGGAGGCTACTGTAGCACCCGGGCGCGGCCCGCGAGGAAAATAACAGATCACCGGAGAAAAGTGGAAGTTTGGGGTGGGGCGAAAGGAGGAGGGGGGGCTGTTTCGAATATCACGCATCGCTGCCAGGTGATATACAGTAGGCCTACACGGAGCAAAGGAGTGAGTGAGAGATTTTGATGAGCGCACCGAGATCTTTAGCGCTGGCGAGGGGCGACGTGATGTGAGTATGGAGCAGAGCCGGAATGAAAGGGCGGGGGAAACGGGAGATCCCCGGGAAAACCCGTCGGCCAACGGCATCGTCCGGCACGATTCCCTCATGCGAAAATCCGGCGACCGACCCCGCCGGGTATCGAACCAGGATCGCCTTTGTGGGAGGCCAATGGTCTGAACATTCCGCCACCGCGGCCCCCACGGACCAAAAGAAACTATAGCAAGAAATAACGTACAAATCTAGCTTCGCCCGTGTAATTTCCGTACATTAAATGGGAGTGTTAAGACAATTCTATTGTATTTTCAGTTTTTGCTCGTTAATATTTACCCAAATTGTATTATCAAAATTTTCTCTTCGACGTAGCACAGAATGAATTATTGCCAAAAAGCGAAACATAAATAATACGGGAATCAGTCATTTAATTCGTCACGCAGAATAATTGCAAGAGATTTATAGGTTAACTTTCAAGAATTATCTTGCAATGATTCTGAATGTCAAATTTATGAAAGATTCCATTATCATTTATGCCAAGCAGTTTGCCAAGAATATGTCCTATGACTTGTCGAAGAGGAAATTTTGATAATACAATTTGAATAAACGTTAAGGCACAAAAACTGAAAATACAATAAAATTGGCTAACATCCCCCACCCTTAAAAACCAATAAGCAAAACAATTTTTTCTAAACTTGGTAAGATATCGCTGAAGAGACCCGTGAAACTGTCTTTATAATTTGGTGACAGACTAGACGTTACTACTCTGTAAGGACCTGTGTAAAACCTGTGATGTATTTATCAACGGGCCCTGCCTGATGTATATATATATGTTTTTTTTTTTTTGTTTGGTAGCTTTGCGTGTCCTCTAATAGCACAAGGTCTTGGTAGAAGTGTGTGGAGAAAAGGAAGAAGTAATATGCCAGGACCCGTAAAAAGCAACAATCGCAGCATTCGCGTGGAGTGAGTTTGGAAAAACCCTGGAAAACCGATATCCGGGAATCGAACCCGAGTCCTATTCAACGCAAGGTTAAAGGAGATTGAGTTCAGCCAATATGGAGAAAGCGAGTTTAAACAAATCTGCCAGACACATTTTTGGTATCTGCTCTCGTTTAGGCGTAAAAAATTTAAGATCGCTTAAAAAGTAGAAAATAGAAAGTTTGGCCATAAAAGATAACACTGCGGCACACGTTGTTTTTAAAATTCACATCGTAGAATTTTCTCTTCATAAAAATTATAAATAAATAAAATTAAAAATTAAAAAATATAAAAAATAAAAAATAAATTAGATAAAAATTTTTTTTAAAAATTCTGTAAAACCAAATTGGCAGCTAATTTTACCGAACCAAGCACAATTTTTCTGAACTTTACTTGGGTGGATATTTCGACATGCTTTTAAACAACTGCATGTAAAATGTTATTCCCGCGGAAGGAACACTTTTTGCCTACATACCAGGCGTTGTATTATTTTCCACAACAGTTGAGTGCATTTTCTGGTAAAATGTGCATTCAAGGAGCCTGCAGCAACATGACCTTTATGTTCCTTACGGTGCAATGCTCTAATAGACAACATACGATGTTCACAATACCTGACGGCAACATAATCTTTATGCAGTACGATGGTGAACACCCATATTGTTTTCACGTAAAGGAGAGGTTTAACGGCAGAATTTTTGACCGAATAAAGATCTCGAAAATACGTACAATCAGCTACAGAATCGTAACTTAACTACTTGCATTTATTGATGTTTGGAAAAAAATACTAATATTTTTAAACTCTATTTTAAAGGCAAATTATTTCCCTTAATATACACTTGTCTTGAAAGTGCCCCATGTAATGTCTGTTTACTTCTTCACGAGGAATCACCCCTCGGAGTTTGGGCTGTGAACTTCCTTACACCACGTCTGTGTCTACATATCGCACCCCAATGCAATACCAACACATCTCAAAATACGCCATTTTGAGATAAATGCATTTGTACATACATATATATACTTTCAAATATTTAGATGATAGCAGTGTAATACCAACATAACACAAAATATATTGTTGTTACACTGAAACATAACATTTGTTGGTTTACCTCATGCAACATAAAGGCTAGAAATGTTAATCTTAGCACTAATAATTACAGTTCCTTTGAAAAAAAAAATTAAAATTAAACATTTTTTCTTAATGTTTGGAATGTTTTTATTGATTGTGTTAGTTTTATACTAGTATAGAAAACTATCCTAAATTTTACAATATACTTAACTAAAAAGTTTTGATTTTTTACTTATGTTGGTATTGTATTGGGGGTGCGATATATACATATTTATAGTGTGTGTGTTTTAATATGTGCCATAGCTGTGTTTGTATTAGCGGAAAGATATAAACGGACTGAAAGGTAAATAAAATGTAGTGAGGTCTTGAATAGTGTGTTCAGTAGACCGCAAGCAGGCTGTAATGCTGGCAACACTGGCGTCACGCACTGACCCTGAGGTGCGATGAGGAGTTTAACCCCGGTGGCTGGAGGGCAACTACGTCACATTATAACGGGAGAGTCGCCGCTCGCAATTATAACTCACGTGTCCGGGGATAGAGTATCAGCATGCAGCGTTCCTACCTGTAGTCCAGGACACGAACCACAGCTACTTTAAGGGCTTGTTCCCGAGTTTTTTTCAGACTGCTGCCAATAACTCAAATACTTTAACCAACAGATTTGAAAACATTTGAGACAATGTGCAATCTCACGATGCATATAAGTGTCAAAACTGTGCACCGAAATTTTGATATGAGTATTGGGTAGCAATAAAAATAATATTTTCGAAATCACTGCAAAACTCCGTAACAAGGCATTAAGGGGTGTGTTAGACACTTCTGTTGTATTTTCAGTTTTTGGGTCATAGCCTTTTTTTAAAAACTGTATTATCAGAATTTTCTTTTCGACAAAACATAGTATATATTCTTGGTAAACTGCCTGACATAAATAATAACGGAATATTTCACTAATTTGCCATGCAGAATCATTGCAAAGGAATTATAGAAAGTTAACCTATAATTCTAAACCACATTCCCGTAATTTTTTATGTGTATTTTCCTTTCATACATTGACACAATGGGCATATGTGGAAGTGTTTTGTTAAAAAAAAATGTATTTACGAACACACTGAAACGCATTTTAAGCGCGTGGTAGGCGAGGCATTTAAACGTGAACGTTAGTTAAATTTTTTACGACATAATTTTGTCTCGGATTTTTATTGAGATATACTATTTTCATTAATTTTAACAATGCACTGCCGTTTAATACAGAACTATGAAAAGTCTCGTGTCTGAAGCACAAACTACGCATGCACAATAACCTCCTTATTTACCAAAATAAATCTTCGTCGTAACATGTGCGAGAATTCGATCATAAAATAATTAAAATGTAAACCTCTGCATAATGCAAATGTGCAGTTTTATATAAAATCGCCTCTCACTCATTACATACCTATTGCAGAAGAATTTTATTAAGACCTTAAAAAAGAAAAAACATCTTGAAATAATGTTTTGGCTAACACATGTCTGGGAAAGCAAAAGAAAAAAAATCAGTTAATTGTATCAAATTTTCACACACAGCTAGTTCCGATATCTGGGAAATTATTTCCACCTACGTATATACTCGGCGAACCAAAACGGCATTTGTATACGTTCATTTGCTGTGAATCATTGTTAGAGGTACGTAAATTTCGCAGATACATTCCAGGTCAGGTTGAACGCCAATTATGTATACTTCATTGTCATGTCTGTGACTTGCTGGCGGCTGTTACGAAACGCGTTTGACTATTGCAAGCCAGTAGTAAATAAGGTAATAATTCTAAGTGCTATCGCTTGCTACCTGCTTGTACATTTATAAGCCAAGAGATAATCGATCGTGGCCAGTGGGTGTATAGGACTGACAAGTCTAGGCTGCTGCCAGATGAATCCGCGAAATTGACGTACCTCTAATCATTGTTTATGTTATGCCTAGAAACACCTGGTTTTCGCGAAAATATTTTAGCACCAGCTGGTTTCAATACCTTAAATGCACATCTGCAGTTCTGCTCCGTGGTAACTGGCAGTGTCGTGTTGTGATGTCTCTCTCATTTCATTGTGCCAATCACGATAAGGTTATTTAGGGCAACACACGTCCGTGATTTGCGGGTAGTACCCCAAGGCGCTGACAATTGAAACATCCAATCACTGGCCATGAAACTGAACTCCAGATATGCACGTAAGACATTGAAACAAAAAAATATTTCCGGGAAAATCAATTGCCATTAATCATTTTGGAATCACAGGTTGTGCTTAAGGCGGCCGCCTACCCCCAAGCTTCAAATGCGTTGCAGTGTGTTTTTAAACAGTTTTTTTCTACGAAAATAGTCCACGTGTGACCATTGTGCCAACGTACGAAAAGCAAACAAACTTCAGACAAGGTCGGAACCTCACTGTTAAGACGCCACGCTCATTAAAAACACTGTTACTAAGCCCTCCAACAAAGATAAAAACGATCTTTTCAGACTGCGGTACTTCAAAGTGTACTAACCGGATGTATGTGAAACTCAGGTTGCGACCTGCACTGAACTTAGTTGCAGACTTTCCGCCAATAAAATTATATGGTCACCGCTTAATGTCCCACAATGGTAACCGTTCGGCGGGAAGCTTGCACGCTAGTTCAACGCTTGGTTCGTTGAGGCGACGTGGCATTTGATGCACACTTCAAGGTCGACCTTACTGCTCCGTCGCTTTTGAGCCTCTCACGCGCAGGTAGGCGGCGCCCATCCAGTGTTTCAGGCGCATGTATGCAACACGCATTAACTCCATATAATTATAGGCTAATTTTACTATCACTATAGCAGTAAGAGTATTACACATATCAACATTATCTTGGCGTTTTATCAAAGACACAGTTGTTCTTATTTCCACTGCGTTCTGCGAACTAAAGTATAACAAACGGTTACATTAGCAACGGGATACGAAAAAAAAGTTTTGTAAAATTTGTAGCAACCATTCTTGGCACTTGACTTCGGCGAACTCAGCAAAAATAAGAAATAATATGTCTTTGATAAAGCGCGAAGACAATGTTGATATGTGTAATACTCTTATTACTATAGCGATAGAAATAATAGCCTTGATTTATACGGGGTTAATGCGGGTTGCATACAAGCGCCTGAAAGCGCTGAATTATTCGATTGAGATCTACGATTTTAGAAAGTCAATATAGAAAAACTACAAAACAGCAATACTTGATAATTATATTTTCCAACTTTATGAGCAAACATTTACCATAGAATGATGCATTTGTTAAGTGTGATGTCTTGCGCCGCAATTAAATGTACGAGATTTCGGCGTCGGAGAATGTTCTTCAGATATACGTTAATCTAGAAAAAGGTTTGCTCAGAAAGTTGGCAAAAACTATTGTTTAGGATTGCTGTTTTTTTTTTTTTTTTGCAAATTGGCTTCGAAAAAACCTACAATCCTGACCTGATGCTTTTAGTGCTGAATTATAGGCTACACCACGCACTCTTGAGTATGCACAGGGCAGCAAGGTCTATTCAGTCTGACAGCAAATGATATCGCGAATACTGCAGGTCCCTAGCATTTAGTTTTTGACATGATGTGTACAGGCTGCATTGTACGATAGTGAACACTCGTGTATTCGCGTATGTTACTGCTTCAGTTGTGCATTTAATTCACATCTTAGAAAGAAATGTTAAAGGCACCAGTACACGACAAAGAAGTTTGATTGAGGTTCGTTAAAGAGTTTGCATGTAACTACACTTTAAACCTTATGGCTCAATTCACAGCCAAATTACATTATCATTAAACACTGATAGAAAGCAAACTGCCCAATTTCAGGAAATTTATTCGTGGTGTTGCAATGACTCGAATGAATACTTGAGCCAATGTATATCATTGCGGCTAACTAATTTTTAGAAAGTTACACTGCCCAATAGTTAATGTTAAAATGTTCATAATCGTGTTTTTAAAAAAGCTATAGACATAGTATTTTGCAGTTTCTGTTGTGATTTCATCACGCTTGCTTTGAAGTGAAGTCAGGAATTATGCTAGTAAAATTACAGAACAAGAATTGGAAAAAATATAAATAAATAATAAATGAAAGAAATGTGCTGGAGCATAGATGTGATAACACGGTTTTGTCCTAAGTCGCTTAAATTCTAGTCAGAACACTTAATACGAGAAATAGGGTCGAGCAGACGGGCGCATTCAGTGCGGGAACATGGCTGGCGTGATGAAACACAGCAGAGTTACTCGCGCGCAGAGGAAATGTCTTGAGATAATGAGCTCACGAACCACACGCGAATATGATTCTAGAACTTGAACTTTACAAACCATCCACCAATTAACCATGACCTACTTTCACCGCGAGTTGAAGGCGGCGGAAAGCCACAACTCAAGTGCGAGACGAGTCATTTATGGAGTGAATTATTTCATCCTGGTTTCGGGATCATCCCGAGGATGAGCCTGTTTGAGGGGAACTATTGAGATTATGTCTATGACTGTCGTCTCTCGAAAGCGACAAAATCCGTATATAACTATTTTCTGTTACTAATATTAGATGGTAAGACTGAACGTCTCGACGACAACACAAAACATTACAGATAAAACAACTGGTTCGTATACACGGAACGGAGAAGGAATCGGCAATGGATTGTAGTTTTATACTGCGGCATTCACCTGCGGTGATTTCGTGAAACTGTGGAAAATGCAAATAAGGACTGTTAGTACGGGAATCGAAACTGCGTCCTCCTGAATGTCATTACAACCTTTTATCGCTTTTTTAAAAACTGTAATTATATTCGTACGAAAAGTAACGGCAAAGAAAGATTTGTGATGTCTAAAATTCAATCAATGTATGCTATACTGCAGTTAGGTTAAAGTTTCTTAAAAGTGTGTGTGTGTGTGTGTGTGTGTGTGTGTATATATATATATATATATATATATATATATATATATAAACAAAAATTCGAGATGGCGACCATCTCTCCCTCTAAGTTTTTATGCGAAGGTACGGTGACCTTACACGCAATAATTAATAATATTTAAAAGTAAAAACTTTACACAATGTGCTTTATAATTTCAGAAATTATACCAACATCAACAGACTAAGCTATTAGTATTAGCGTTTTTTTTTACAAAACCATATACCGGCCTGGCGCAGAGGTAGTGATAAAAAAAACAATTAACCTCAAAAAGCTACGAAAAAAATAAAACGGCATACGAATCGCAGTTCATCGAACACAGATTTCCTGTATAAATGACATGACAACTGACAGATTAAACGCTGTGAGGCTAAGTACTTAGGGTAGTCTTAGGGAGAATGTAATATTGTAGGCTGTAAATTTCTCATACTTAAATTAATATGCAAGCAAAGACAATCCGATTATTCTCTCAACCTTACAAACAGTATCAAGATAAAGGCCAGCTAGTTACGGTAACACTATACTGGCACATTCATAACCGGCTCTTTTTAATCTCGTTTTTATTTTTGGTTTATAAGGCCACGTCCACCAATCAGAGATTACACAGTGGTGGCCACGAAATATTTCGTCACTGTGGACCTAGTGACAAGCATTTTTCTGCTGCCACAAGTAAAAATCTTTAGTGACTACAAAATTTTTATAACTCCGCATGTTCTCTCGATTGACATGTACTGGCTGATCTGCCAACCGCCATCCAGTAACCTTCATTGGTAACATGATGTATATTTGCTCCAACACGAAACCAATGAGTAAATATATTTCCAGGCAGCAAGCTCATGTACTCGTGTGTGCACAAAAGAAGAATGTAATACTTCCTAACACTGGAATTTGGCTAACAAATACACGAAGTACATAATTTCGAGCTTAGATATTAAAAAATACTCCAGGAATTATTTTCCGTCGTAATGTGATACAGCCGGCCAGCTAGCCAATGATTCCCTGACTTAAGTTTTAAAATGATTTCTATAACACTAAAAAAAAGTTAATATTAATATCAAAGGAATGCTAAATTGTTTTGACGCCGACATAGTCTACATTTATTTATACCCAATTTTTTTTTCGTGTCACTCAAAATATCACACATTTTTCTAAAAGTAAGCCAAAGTCTATTAATTTTTTTTCGGCCACTAAGACTCGGTACAACTGCGCACAGTTCGACTGCGCAGAGACTGGAAGTTTTTCAAAGCACTGTGTTTGAAACCATTGAGTCATTTAAACTAATGCCAAAAAACTAGCGGGCTTGCCACAAGTGACGCAATATTTCTCTACCACCTTAAAGTCGATACAGTATAGCTCATGATATTATAATGACTAGAATATAGCTCTTAACCTCGACATTTTCATGTATAATAATAATAATAATAATAATAATAATAATAATTAGACTTTATTAATGGCGCAGTTAAGGCGATGTCGCCTTGTCTTACATTGGACCATAAAAATTTCAGTCTACAGTTTACACTTATTTTATGATATTTCAAACTTAAGTCTACGGTAATACTAAAATTATAAAGCAATAATGAACTAGCGATATATCATGAGAGTCAGGTTTGTATGTAGTATATATGCACCAAGTTTGGTGAAGTTCTGAAAAATATTTTATAAGATATGTGATACTATGATAAAAATATAAAAATAGCCGCCATTTTGAAAATATGAACGCAGTATGAACGGAATTCACAATATTCAAATCAGGTTTGTATGTAGTATATGTGTATTAAGTTTCTTGAAGTTCTGAAAAATATTTCCCAAGATATATAATACTTTTTTAAAAATATAAAAACGACCATTATTTTGAAAATATGAAAACAGGATAAACTAAATATACAATATTCAAGTCAGCTTTGTATGTAGTATATGTGTACCAAGTATACGTCTCCAACAGTTCTAAAATAAAGCGCACGTTCTGTATGTCAGAAAATAAAAACGCCCTATCCAATTATTATTCGTTGGTAAGAAATACACCTAGTAATAACCACGCATATAGTAAAATCTAGTTGGTACGTCTCTTTCTATGGGACACTTGTGTTACTGTGACTTTCAAATCACACGGCAGAGGTCGGTAGAAGCCGAGGCTATTTAAATTTTCTACGCTTCCTATCACACACAAAGAAAATAATAAATGCAAAACTAAAAGTTAAGGCACGTTTACAGTTCTCAATAATTATACTCCATTTCATATAAGTTTGGATAAATCTGACAGAAACTTATGGGCAATAATTTGTAATATTATGTGATTTGCGTCGTTACAAAGGAAAAATTTTGCAGTACTTATGCTAAAATGTACATTTCAGGTTCAAGTTAGAGCTAAAAATGTCATGCAATGTGCAATAAATCACAAAATACTGGAAAATTATTGCCCGTAAGTTTCAGTCAAATTTATCCAAACTTATATGATAATAGAGTATAAAACATTCAAACTATAAACACAATGCAGCCATCTGTCATGAATAATAGTAAGTAATTAATTTAATAAACTCTAAATCCATATTATAAATACGAGGTCCTCTATGAAACGAGGCTCCGGCAAATAACATTGCCTCGCCCTCTTATCGTTTTTTATTTTTTGTAATAAACCTAGTTGCGATAGCATTTTTAAATTTTCTTTAACGTATTTTGCATCGAATACACAAAAACCAAATTCTAGTTTCTGCTGAAACGGCGGTCAAGTTTCCAAACATAGGCCACGCATTATTGTGAAAATCAATTTTTCATGGTCGACAGGTTAAAACGCTGTTTCTTAATTAGCCTATCAGATATATGTCCTGGTTCATTAATTACAACCGAGAACTGCCTCACATCGATTATTTCCCCATACCTCTCGTGTTCGGACATTATCATGAAACTATTTGACGCGCAACGACAGCGATTAAAGGCCCCGTTATTATACAAGATTAACCGCAGCTCTGTATGTACTTTGCGAGAAGTTCACTCTCAACAACGACTCTGCAGTCACATAAAAAAAAAATTAATGCACCGGTTAATTAAATCTCGCCATGTAAGGTCAGGGCATCAAACTTTATTGAGCTGTTCGTAAGTTATTCCGTAAGACAACAAAATGCGATTTTTCTTTGTTTTTACTGTCGCGAATCGCGTGTATCTTTCAGAGTTTATGAAAATTACGAAAGGTAAATACACAATCACTAGAGACACTGGAAAATCGCGGGAATAGTTGACTACTTGCTAGGCTACAACGTGATGTATATAACACTGAATGTTACGTATCAAAACCGGCTGTCGTTTATTTGTAGCATTGTTTCTCTCTTCAACAAACCCAGTTAGAACTGTACAGCTTGGACACACAGCGTGTGTGATTTGTCACAAAACTGTTCACACGTGTCACGGTTAATATACTACGGTTTATTGGAGACTATTTTTAATATTTTCGCGATTTTCCAGTGTCTCTAGCAATCACTGAAAACCAAAGTGATTCGCATTAGAAAATTAATTATTGAAATACGTCCTAATGTTTCGATTTAGATATGAAAGGGTTGCATGATAATCACTTACGTGCATGGCCGTATCTAGAGATAGAGAGAGAGAGAGAGAGAGAGAGAGAAAGAGAGAGGGAGGGAGGGGGAGAAGGCGGGAGAGTTGGGGGGGTTCAAACTCCCGCCATACCGAAATGTATGAAAAATTATAAAAATAAACAGCGGAATTTAGGTACATTGTATTTACATTGCTTAAGCAGTTTGAGTTTGTAGTACCGGAACCTAACAATTTTTTTAATACATAGGATTTTGTAATACGGCACATAAATAATTCCATAATTTTTTTTGTTTGCATCTCAAAATAAAAATAAAGTATATTTCAGAATAAAGAATTCGAACAGAGAAAATACATTGATTCACACAATATAATAGTCTATTGCCATTTATAATTCGAATGCAGCATGTATTTCTAACACGTTGAACAAATCGGTTTGTCAAAACTTGTACATTGGAAAGCTAACGTCTCGTTACAAATCACCCCCCCCCCCTTGACTATTTTATGGGTACGGTCATGCTTACGTGTACATGATATGAAAGACAACTCACTAAAAGGCAAATATTTTGCACGTCAAACAATTTCACAAACCTACAAGGGGCATGCTCTACATGACTTTAGTGTGAGCATGTACATCTGTGTTACACATACTTACAACGCAACGTCTCCCACATCTTAGACACCTGAAGTCTTCGCAAAAAGGTTTCCGCATCATCTTGCTTTGATGCCTTACGTGCACACCTACAGTTCTGCTTCATGGTTATTGGCAGCTTGCATTTGATCAGAGACGTACCTCATTTGATTGTGCCAATCGGAACAATGTTAAGTGGGACTTCATAAGTCTGTGATTTGCGGATAGTATTCCAAGAAGCTGAAAGATAAAAGAACCAATGACTGACCACAAAGCTGAGCTGCTGATGTGTATCTAAGGCAATGAAACAAGTCGATGCAAAATTTTTTTCGCGAAAACTTCCTGTCCCTACGAATTATACACATACCGTATATTGCAAGCGTCTGTTGCGCAAGGTCTCGACAACGCGTTGCTACAAAAATTTAAGGGGGATCAGCCATCTTAGAAATATTCAATTTTCGCCGTAAGTTCCAGTCAATAGGATTTATTTCAAATGTTCCACCCGACATGACACACAATATAGCTTAGTCAAATATGGATACTTTGACTGCAAGTCTAACACTGACCGACTTAAAATATTTAATTCGGTGCCGTTCAGTGAAGAAGTGGAAAATTTTATCTGAAGTGATCGAACTGGTTTTAATACTTAACTATAGGTATTTATTTATTCATTAAATGGTCCTAAAACAAATTTCGTGAGTCGGCAAATGTTACCCTAGCAATCAAAGTTTCCACATTTGACGGTAGTAAGGTTTTCACGCATATGGTTATGCAAATGTGTGTTTACGAGCCACGCGGTCTGATTGAGCGGAGTTACGAGCCACCCACGTGCACAACGTTCTCGGGAAAGGGCGGGGGAGGGGGGATGAAAACGATCTACGGTCAGGTGGTCACAGACCTACCAAGGTCACCTGAGCTAAGGTTAATTCTACTACAGGTTAAGAAGCTCAGTGTTATACGCTTAGCAAGGGACTATTTCCACCACTTGTTGCGCTCGTATAGTTAAAGGCACGGTAAAGAGAAATTTTCATAAATAAAAAAATAGTTTTACATTTGTACCAGAAATAATTTTTTTAGACATAAACTGTGACTGAATTTTGCTCTCGCGAAAATTTTTTAGCTATCCTAGCTTCGGCATAATTGCTTGCCATATTCAAAACTTGCATGTCACGTTTTTAAGAACGACACTAAAACCAACTAACCAAACTGAAAAAAAAATCACGCTGAATAACAGTTTTTTAAGCAGGAATGTATCCTATATTAAAGAACAAAATTATTTTTTTGTATTTTATTCAAGTATTGAATTGTTTTATTTCAATTTTAATTTTAAATGTCAGCATTTCTTCCGAACTCCCGTCATTCGGGAATGTTCGGTTTCGCACACAATGTTATCTCCGTAAGCAAGGTTTATTCTACTAAAGACTATGAATTTAAACAAATTTCTTATAGACGAGTTTGGCATGGAACAATTTTCACCACTAGTTACGTTTAAGCCGGTAAGGGTGCTAGCAAAATGAGAAACTGTAAAAATTAATGTTAGCTAAGCTGGTTATGAGAAGAATTCCTTGCTTGACATTTTACCGAAAAAAAAAGAAAGTAATTACAGTGTAAAACGTTGATGTTCAAAATAATAAAATACTTATACTACCCCGAAAACTTTAAACAGGTAATGACATCTGGTTTATATCCCCATTACAGATACAAACGCATCTAGCGGCAGAAAAGAAGTCGTCCGTTGCCAAACTAACATAATTGAACTTCCTAATTTTAGAATAATTAACCTTACCCAGTTTTATATATATATATATATATATATATATATATATATATATATATATATATATATACATATATATACACACACATACACACACACATACAAACACTGAGGGGTGGAATCAGCTATTTTCAAGGCTCTGAGGTGAAGTCCGTTTGAAATTGAACCCCCACCCCTACCCAATTGTATCTATAGTCAAAACATTGCCAGCTGATGCGTGTAGTGAATAAAGGTTTTTATCGAGATTTGTGAGACATAATTTGGGATATTGATATTTGTGGTATTTGATTCTTAAGTTAACGTCAAGTCTGTTACAACTACGCATGAATACTCAATAAATCATGAGTATGAGGCAGGAAAATTTCGCTAATTCAATTACCTATACATGCTAGAATCCATTCTCCTATAAGCACGCTCAAGCCCCGTCTATTCTTTCACTGTCTGTTGTTCCAATGAATAGCAGCTAATGGACAAATGGTCGGAGTTAGAGGATACATAGGATACTGGATTCCAATACGCAGGTCATTGGACTAGCGGGATTATCCTGTCCCTAATCATGAGAGAATATCCGTACTCTTGCCGACATGAAATATGCAATAAATTGCTCCAGTCCCCTTAATATATTGATGCCTAGATAGGTGCATGGCTGCACTGACTACAACAGCAATAAAACCAAAGATTAATCATGCGATAAATACTATAGGCCTTTTTTATGGATTTTAGAGAAATTGTATTTATGTTATATGCAGTTTGTACGAACTTTGTATTTAATATTACTGAACGTGAAACATATATTGCTTGGACACTACTATTTTTCTCTGAAAATGAATTAACAAAAAAAAAAAAATGGGCAACTGCTCTGAGACGAGATAAACGTTTTACAGTTCACAATCAATATAAATGCAATAAAGTACAATACTAACAAAACATAACATTTACTAAACTGGGTAGAGTTTAATTACTGGGGGAATAGACATACTGCATGATAGTATGGCCACGGCTGTAAATATGCTGCCATAGAGTAGGAATCTGTATGTGGAGGTTGAGGAGCAAGAACTGGAAGTTGCAAAGAAGGGAAGCGATATGGGTGAAGAAGGCAGTGACAGAAAGGAGAGGAGGAAGGTAACTATAGGTAGAGACCTGGCAAAATTAGCGGGTTCACTGACCTTTAGGCTAGCTTTCAAGAATATACATGTACACAAGTATACGTCAGCTGCTCATTAGCTGTTCGTCGACACAGTGATATGGGACACGTTTAGTCATACGCTATATTAATTATTTTATTTATTTTTTATTTTATTTACGTCTTAAGTTTTACATGGCAAAATTAAGGCGTACGCCTTTTCTTGCATATAACCATGGTAATTATACATTATAAAATTATTAATAAATTAAACATATCAACATTGGCAAACTGATGCAATTTACGTTTACAAATGCAACTATGTCTATTTTTAGACAATTAATTGCCTTGGCTCAGCGACTCACAGGTGGTGACAAATAAGTCAACGGCCAATCGCAAATAAGACACGAACTTACAGGTTCTGTAATTCTAGCTTGGATCTGAGAGAAAACGCGAAATGTTCAGGTCCCTAACTATAGGCCATCTGTTATGATGAAGGAAATGGGATGGAGTACATTGATGGACAGAAGAGTAGTTGTTGAAAGTTTGGTCAGGATGTACGGAGTTGTCAATGGAGAGGGAGGTTGGGAAGGGTTACATTGTCATCAAACTAAGGGATGGTATAGGGGAGAGTAAACAAAAGCAAGAAGGTTCAGGTGGAGTGAAGGAGAACGAAACGGGTAGGCGGTCTATGCTTGTTAGGTCGGTGAGGGAATGGAATATTTTGCAGAATGGTGTGGTGACTGTTAAAGGGGTTGGAAAGTCCAGAAAGGGTTTGGGGCCGGTAATTTGGAGGGCAGGAAGGAGTGATCTCGCCACATGACGACGGACCAATTGCGAGTGTGTATTTATTTATTTAAGTTCAAGGTTCTTAAATTGAGAAGGGGGAGGCAAGGGGGTTGACTGATGATATAGTTGAGAACGTGTTATATGCATGGTTCTCGTAGTAATGAGTATGTGTTATAGTAGACAGGCGTATTTATATGCTTAACATGCCACATTCGCATACAAATAGGCTACGTCTCAATATTTGTTTTTTGAAAATTATCGGTATGTTTACGTACTGATCGCTAGTCGACACCCTACCACGCCCCCTTTTGTTCTGACAGTAAAAAATATGACGGACATAAGTTCAATTGGCTTTCAGTCCAAAAGCGCTTCCACCCCTTTACGATTACCACGATGCTAAACTGGAGTTTCTGAATTTTGTGTTTTGTCAATAAGAAATGGCGGGGAGAAGCACGAGTTAACATTTAATACCTCGCTCTTTAGTTTCGCAGTGGTTTAGAAAATGTTATTTATAACGCAAATTAATACATGTATCAAAAATTCATTCTTACAGTTTTAACACTTATATGTAATTGTTTGTGTCTGAATTTTTCTGTTGCAATACACCAAACGGATTTTTAGATTTTTGTTCATGAAATATCACATATTTTGTTGTCAAAATAAGCTAAAATGAAGTAAAATAATTTTTGCTAGCAAACGGTACTTTATTATGAAAACGGTCTGGCAAAATTATGTATCGTAGGACTACACAGTCTCAAATTTTTCAAAACATTTCGTTAAAAAAATATTCGAGTTATTTGAAATTGTTTGAAATAAATTAAAGATCATTGCCTTAATTTTTTTTTTGTTTACGAACGAGAAGTGAAATGAACGTAAATCATGAAATTTTATTAATTAGTTATTTTAAGAAACAAAAATTATTTTATTAACACATTCAAAAAATAAATATTTAGGCCCTGATGCTAACTTTCATTAAAACTCAAGTAACGATCGTATTTCGCTAAGTGTAGCTGCAGAAAAAAAACATAGTTTATAAGTAATGACGGTGATATTATCCTAAATAACATATCGTTTGTGTTTTAAATCTCCTAAAATTATTCGTTGTAGTACTCGCCACTCCTGAAACACCAGTTTCGCTTTTTATACCGCACACGAAACCTAATATTGGTCACGAAAATTGAATTACAAACTCCGGTTTTCCTCGACAACGAAACATGACTTTCGCGCTGTTTACACGGCACTCAAACATCAGTTCCCCAAACCCATGTTTCCGAAACTGGATTTACACGTGACGGTATAAACGTACTGCAGTACGACCACAAGGACGCAAATTACAGCAATCTTGCCCCAAACCACCGGTCCCCACCCCACTCCCTTACCCGAAACTGTGCGCCCACCCACGACTGCCAACATTCCCACAGACTGCATATTTTACAAAAAAAAAGTTGAATGCGACCTTGGTGATTGAGGCCACCACGTCGCTAACTTTGAGTTGTGCGTGTGGTTCCGGGTTAGATCGTCGGGCAAGCAACGGCGCACCCAGAAATGAACTAATCTCGGGGTACAACAAAGCCCAACAGTTTACTAACAAAATTAAATATTTTTAAAATATGTCCTTTTTATGAAATATTTTAAGAAGAGCATAGCACTTAAATTATTGTATAAGTAATACACTTTTAAACTTATATTTTAAACGTTTTGTAGCTCCTACTAAGTAGACTGTAACATTAAGAAAATATTTATGAATCTCAAAATGTAACATTTCGAACCTGTCTGAAATGTGTTTTCTTTTTAATAATCAGTACTCTAGATATCGTTTATGTTTCTCCTGCTCAACTTGTGATCATTACAGCCCGCGGAATGTTTCGCACGAAAGTTTAAGAAAATGTGTTTACGGGCCATGTACTCTTGATTCAACACAATTTTGATCCGCCCACATGCGTAGAGTTCTTGAAAAAAAATTACCAAAAAATAAATAGGCCTACCAGATATTTTTTTCACCAGTTTTTAAAAGCTATGCAATTAGGCCTATAGAGAAAATGAACAACATTTCCGATGTCAAATTTTTTTTCTACGTGAATTATTATCACGTTTTAGTGTATGAGCAAGTGTTCGTAACAGCAAAATCTTTATTTTTAGATGTCATAGTGCGAAAACAATAAAATGTATATTTTTCTTTCATTTGACGATACATCAGAAGTTTATAATAACAATTTTAGTATCTAATACGTCTATCGGCATTTTTTTTTCACGGGCAGGCAGTAAACTTTTCAATTAAATAACTTGGCGTCTTCCAAGATCACATAGAAAATAATTTGCACCGAATTTACGGAACTATGAAAACCAGTTTTTTTTCCGTGAGGATATTGTGTCACACACCACCCTCAAAACTTCTTAACAGCAAACACCACAACAATCAGACCTTCCTCTGCGAACACAATGGTCAGTCAATTTTAACTGGACTTTTTTTTTTAAATAACCGCCTCGTGGTCCAGGCCTACTTATCATAACGTTTTGTTTAGATTTCGTAATTTTCACGAGCAGGCAGCTACAGTAAAATTTTTGGCTTTACATTTTTTTTTTTTAAGAAACAGATTTTGTTATGTCCGAATATCACCAGCTGTGTTATTATAGTCTAATTTTCCTGTTACAAAATGAAATCGAAAGTACGAGTCTATTTAGCAGTACATAAAAAGCATTTAATTACAAATAAACAAACGGCTATGCACAATTTCACTTCACTTCAATATGTATATTCGCCACGTTAAAGAACTTTTTGTTGGGTTAGGGAGAAAGGTGGGGGTGAAAATTACAAAATAAAATTGTTTCGAAATGACAGCAACAATTTTGTACAAACACAAGTATTAATATGTATGTATACATTTACCTACGTCAAATAGATGTACTGCGTAAATTTGTAGTTTTATAGATAAAAAATATATTTTTACTATTTTGAAGTTGAGGGGAGGAACTAGCCCCTCCCTCCGCTCCAAATATTTTTTTTTTTTCAGTCTACATCTATGTATATGTTAAAATAAATATTGTCATTGTATATACACGCAAGGAAAAGTTAAGCAACATGCATTTCTATAATATCATTTTACAATGAGAGAAACATTTTAGGAAGTCCATTATAGTAACTGGAGTTAGCGACAAAATTTACATTTGGTACGTCGAAAAAATTCAGCATATCAAAACTCACCAAGATCCTGTATGCCACATCACTTTGTAGAATGCGATTATATCACGAAATATTTGAATAAAGAAAATTTTTTAAATCACATCCTTGCAGGATTGCTGGTTATTATACTCTGTGCGGACAACCAACCAGAGGAAACATTTACCTATTTTTGTTGAATGGTCCCTTATAAGTGGATAGCAGTTGTCAAACACGTGTACGGCAAAACGGGTTGAGAAACAGACAAAAAAAACACATTCACAAATGGATATATGAGTAGGAACAAACCAGTAAAATGACTCTTATCAACTCACAAATCCACACATTCACTCGACTAAACTGCAGCACGATCGTGGTCAAAGCTCCGTTGTTCGCTTCCCCACCGGTCAGTAGCGGACACGCACACAAACTCGTAAACGCTGGGGCCGGGGGGGGGGGGGAGAGCCAGTTGCAACAGCTGCGTCACGTACTACATGTGCGTGCGTGTGGACGGCGCATGCAACAGCGCGAGGCAATTACCGCTTCGGCGGGCGGTCGGCGGACAACTGTTCGACTTTGCCGGGCGAGCGCCGGACCCTGGGTTGTCCTACCTACCTCTCTCTCTCTCCTTCCCTTCTTCCTCGTGCCGCTTCCTTCCCTCTTCATCCGCGCGGTCTCCCTTTTACTGCGTCCGTTGCCGGCCGCTGCGGTTCCGCTACCCGGGCCACGGGTTCCTATTTATGCTATTTTGTACTCAGTTTCAGGGGCGTCATTTGGGGCCACAGGGGGGGGGGGGGCAAATGCCCCCCCCCCTGGATTTAGAATTTTATGTGTATAAATATATTTTTTGTATTTTTTTATTTAAATAATGCTAACGTAAGCTCATAAAACTAAAGTTTTATTATTAAAGTATCTAATTTATACACGCTTAATTAATTAAAAAGATGCAACAAGGTCACTGTCGCCGTAAAACAAAATCTCCCCACCCCCTAGAAAAACCTGAAATGACGTGCCTGCTCAGTTTCTAAAGTTTGGATAGATTATACCGCAAATTATGAGCAATAATTTGTAATATTTTGTGATCTGTGGCATTACATAAGACAAACTTTGTCATAGCCATCTATAGTAGAAGGCTGCGGCCTTAGATCTGGTAACCCTGCCAGGAAGGGCAATTTTAACTCTTCTCTTAGCTCTCCAAAGGCAATGGCTGTACCTGATTCGTTATTCTGTTCTAAATAACGGCGAATCAGAGGACGCCACTGCCTTTGGCGAAACAAAAGAAGTGTTAAAATGACCCTTCCTGCCGCGGCCTTCTACTGAAGATGGCTGTGACTTAATTGTTTAGAGCGAAAATTAATTAAATAAATTACACAAAGTTGGTTGCATACGAACAGTTCTAAATTTAAACAAAATGTAAGGGTGTTATTATGTTTTAATGCTTGGAAAATAAACAAACATAACTTAATTAATGGCTGGAATACATAATTTCCACCCGAAGGGCAAGTAAGATTACCCAGAGGGCACAGTTACTGGAGGCTGGATTACTACGCGTCTTCAGTATAGTCTGTCTCGTGTAAGAATTACACTTTTCGACAGTTGTATCTACATTCCTTTGTACAGTTGTTGCCATGGAATAAGCAGTGTTTTCCTCTATCACGAGTGATATTTGCATAAATATACTCAGCTGGCTCTCAAGCTGTGTAGTACAAGTATTATTGTGTACACAGTAAAAAAAATGTTTATACATTTACAAAAAGGTTTTTTGGAAACCAGTTTCCAAAAAAGTTTTTTGTAACACTACGAAAATATTTTGTAATATTTACAAATTTATTTGCATACTTACAAACATTTCTGTAAATCTACAAATAAATTTTGTTTCTTTACAGCTAATATCTGGTTCATTTTACAATAATTGCTTGTAGTGTTACGAATTTTTTTTGAAAACATGTTTCCAAAATTTTTTTGTCAAAGTACGAAATGTTTTGTATAATATGAAAGGTCTCCTAGGTTAATTTTGTTTCAATTCGAAAAATCTGCTCATTATCATTATTTTACTAGTTCCCAAAGTTGTTTACGATATTTGTAACAATTTTAAAAGGTTTCTGACATCTTACTTTTATTATCTGACTGATAATGTTCTGATATTACGTTACAAGAATTTCGTTGTAAATGTATAATTGTTTTTTACTTAGTAGAAATTTGTACACATGATAAATAGAGGCCTTGAAATTTCAACGACCTGTCAGTTAGACATCACAGTCCTATGTAGGCCTACACTATGTCCTCAGCTTCTTGTTCTCTGATTGTTGCTGAAGTGGCCAGTAGTACATCTACCAATGTAGAACCAGAGTCACTAAATGTTTATATTCAGGTTTGCTATTGGTTCAACATTCTCCAGGGCGAGACTAATAAACAGTTATTCAATTATGAAAACATTTAACAAGTATAAGGGTTTGAAGAATAACGTCTCATGAAATGAATTCGCGAAATGTCAGGGTCTCTAAATGATAAATCTTCAGAACTGTCAAAAAATGGAATTCTTATATGTAGAGATGATGGTATATCGCGGAAATGTCTCGTGCCAATATAAGCTTGAAAACACTGTAGTTAATTACAACACGTATGATAGGGCGATGTACATCTGACACAACGTAGCTCTCTGCAGACCAATAACAGGCATAAAATATTACAATAGTGGGATTCTTATTGGCTCAGTCAAATAGGGCACCAGCCCTACGTACAAGAGATAGCCAGTCATCGTCTGATAAGCTGAACGTGCATTGAAACCCAGCAAAACAGTCAAGTTTTCCCCGTGATAAATCATTACTAGAGACATGCAAAATTCGCGTTATCATTTGGTAGCAGACTAAACTTCACTTTCCTATACATAACAGAGCATAATCTGCTATTCAATTGGCCACGGAATTTTGTGTGTCGCCATTTGCGTGTGTTACGTCTTTACAGAGGTTGGCATATATACCGTGTAAGCATTCTCCGCGGCAAGTCACGACAATATAGGCCAACGGAAGACGTCGAACGAGCCTATAGTCACTTGGGAGTCTAATCAGCTGACAGAAAATAAGGCGAATTTTGCATGTCTCTAATCATTACCTCTACTGTTACACGACAGACTATACATGCATTCACCTGCTAAGTTACGTAAATATTGTACAGTCTGTTCAGAAACTAAGCCTAACCATGAACACGGTTTCCCTCGACAAAACTGTTGTTATAAACCGGAGAAATTCGCGGGTTCTTCGACCTGTAGGCTAACCTCCAAGAACACGTGTGTACTCAAGAAAACAGCATCTTCTCATTGGCTGCTCGCTGGTAAAGTGATAATAACTGGGCAAGCATTACCTGCTTCTTTATTACAGTATTATTGGCTTAAAAGACGGCCAAGACCCAGCGCCACCAAAGAGATTTCAAATAGCCAAGGACTAATTGCAAAAGTGATAAAAACTTACATTTGTTTGAAGTCTAGCTTACGTCCAAAACAGGAATTTTTTATGTCCCTAAATTGCAATGCAAATACCCAAGACAACAATGATGATGATAACACTTGTTATAATAAAAAAATCCAGAAATTTATCCTCAAAAGATTTGAACTGAATGAACCTTACAGCAGGGAAAACGAATCGATAAGGTGGGAAATGTGAAAGTGCAAGTAGATAAAAGAGGGACACAAAGAGAAAAAACGAAGGAGCTACATTAAAAAGTGGTTTTCCCAACGAGTTGGCCATGCGCTGAAAACAGCAGTGGATGATGATGAGTTCACAAAAGAGTGGGAGGAAGCTGACGGTTTGGTAAACGCGATATGCAAATTGGAAGAGGCGATTTTCGTTGAGAACTTGTTGGCAAGTTGAGTGAAGACATAACAATCGGTGCACTTCTGAAACACCAAAGTCGTTTGCGAAAATGGAATCTGCTAAACTTATCTGGATTAATTCTGTCACCCAGTCGGAAATATAAAACAAACCTAAATGTATGACACGGTATTTAAATATACAATTAAATGATGACAGAGAAAACAGAACATTTTACACGTTCTTTAAAGTCCAAAGAAAATTGTTGCTATCGTACCGGAATAAACAAGTAGTAACCTTAAAGTAAATATAGGGTAGGGGGAGTATCCTCTATACAATGTGTGTTCAACACGTGACTTTAGTGAAATATGCGCGGGAAATTTGAAATAACATTGAGAGCCAAGATAATAACTGCTTAGTAATCACAACTACGTTGGGTTATTTTGGTACCTTATGAATTTATGAACAAAGGAAAGCATACTACTATATTATCGCATAGTATAGTTTCGCAGAAATTTCAGAACGACAAATGTAAATAATGTTTGCCACGTTACTGTTTTGCTTAACCCAGCTGTTTATAGTAAAAAGTAAATATTGGCTACATGCTTACTATAAGGTTTTGAACCGCGTTCTTGGTGACACTACATGACTATATATATATATATTCTGGAAGGTAGGCCATGAGTTTCAAACAACACGACTGCATTTTTATGTCGATAAAACATAAATAAACGTCATGTTCCCTCTACTATATATTACCTCTATGGTAGTAACAGAAGCGCGACAAGATATTAATTTCATCGTACTCGTTTTCTCTTTGGATTGTCATGGTGTCGGAGTTCGCAGCAGTTTGGTTACACTGAAGTATTGGCACTATTTTATATCCTGTGAGAAAATTGACACGCAAATAACGTCACATTTACCACTTCTAAGCATGTAATTGAGATAGTAAAAAATTACAGCATTTCTTGAAGTATATGCGGTCGTTTAAACCAACGTCTGGATTTCCATATGGCTTTGTTTAATTTCATGTACGCCCCGAGAACTGGTACAATAACGATATAATAGCTCCATTATGGAGCTTCTAAAAGAGTTGTTATTATCTGATGATGAGCCTCGAATCATCATGTTTACCATTTATAAATATGTAATTAATATACAGACTGATTACAGTGTCTCAAACACTGCAAGTGATTATACAAACCAATTACTCGAATCCACGTGGCATTGCATTGTTTATATTTATGAATGCCCTGAGATCTGGTACGATAACCACAATGAAAAACTTTCCTTGTCGCTTCTGTTACTAGTTATTTATTCTCTTCTATCGTACCAGCTCTCGGAGTTTACAGGAATGTAAACAATGCCATGTGGATTCGAGTCATTGTTTATTTAACCAATCGTAGTACTCGAGACACTGTAATTAGTTTGTAAATTAATTAAATATTTAGAAATGCTAAACATGACGATTTGAATCTCAATATTAGAAAATAACTAATTCCATCAGAAGACTCAAAAACGAGCTTTTTAGCCATTGTTATTGTACCAGCTCTCGGGGCGTACAGGCGTGTTAACAAAGCCATGTGGGATTTGAGACAGTGATTTAACAAGCGCTTATATTTCAAGAAATACTATAATTTGGTTGTACTGTATATCAATTATACATAGATGTGACGTTACTTAAACGTCAACATACTCACAGATAATAACATAGGTCCGACTACACTGCAGTGTGACCAAACATCGCAGGAACTCCGACATCATAACAATCCAAAGAGAAATCGAGCACGATGAAAATAACGTCTTGTCGCTTCTGTTACGACTTATTTATTCTGTGGTTTGGTTGTTTACTGACTGGTCACAGAAGTTCAGTCGTAGCGCACCAGAATTAGTATTGACCCACAGAACAAGGAGGGTAATATATTGGCCCAGTCAAATAGGGACTCGCCAGTAACGAAATAAAAGCGTTTGCAATTAATACACTACATTGAAGCCTTGCAAACAGTCAAATTTTCCCGCGATAAATGGCCATCCCTATATAATAAATCTGTAATCATAATGCCATATTATGAATACAATAGGATTCGATTCTCAAGCTTTTGTTTCGTTTTTTTCTTTTCACGATTACACAGTATTCCTATTGTGCTTCCTTACTCGATTTTTTTGAATAATGCGCAGTCATTTTTTTTTAATTTGAAAATAATTTTAACACCCACCCGTAAACCTCTCGCGCCAAGATTTTTTCGGATACTAAAATCATTTTCAAATCAAAACACGATTATTTTTTAATTAAATTCGGTTATTATAGAGACCTAGATATTATCATAATAAAAATCACAAAAATGACAGTTCTCCATTTCTTTTGCAGATTTTGTGGTTTCAAGCCCTTATTGTTTTTTCCTAAACCGTTTTTAATTATTTACACGAAAGTCAAGCATACTACAGCATAGTGCTATATAAATAAAGGTTCGCTGGTAGAATATCTACTCAACAAAAAAATCTCATTGAATTTTGATGAGTAGTTCATATTTTATTGACGATTGAGTATTCCAGTCACCCGCTCGACATCCTACCTTTCCATACCTCTTAAGTTATTCAGCTGTGGACCTAGACCTAGAAGTGCCGCAGTAGTAAGGACGAGACATCATGTTTCTACCTAGTCCAGGGACGACCAACACTAAGCCCGTAGACCAATCACTGCCCCTACTCTGCGCTTTGAACGGCCCGCCAAAAGCTGAAACATTGGCGCTATGTTTTAAAATGTCAATCTTACCCTGATGAAAAATAATAATTCGATAATTTGGCAATGACCCTGTTCTAAATACCGCGGAGAAAGTTTGAAGACGTCAAGAGGATAATGCACAGTTCAGAATGTGTGAATATGTTACCTTCTGCAAAGGCTGCCTCTACCTGGCGGCATTGCGTGTGTACTTTTACAAGGACTGCCAGTGCGGGGCGGGGGTGGAATTTGTGTGCTGAAGACTGGACTTAAAGTCAAGATTTGAGATCATGAAAACAAGTCAATGTTAAAATTATCTATGATGGCCAGTGACGTAATTTGAATCAACTGAGACGTTTAAATTTATTAGAGTGGTGTACGTCACAAATATTTTAGTAGCGTCATTTTCATCCATATTATACATGTTTTTAAAAATAATTTTCTATCATAAATATCTCACTCGTAACTGAATTTTGAAAACCATTTGCGTATAATCTTTGAAAGAACTGTGGAATGGGAGTGCATGACTGGATTTAGTTTCTTGGACATACTCCATTGCGATATAGATGACTGTCAAAGAAAACTAAAGATAATGGTAAGACATAAATAAGCAGAGTATGTTTTAGTCAACAGGACACATACACAACATAAAATTACATAAATGGTATCGGGTCAAATAAAACAAGGACAAACAGATGAGAAATTAAATAATAAAAATCAAAAATCAAAATAAAACCCAAGACACTACCAAGGCAGACAACCCAGATTTCCGGTCTGCTTTGGCAAAGGGACAAACAGAAAAAAATTTGGGTACTGAAAGAATATACAGTATTTTTCATGTGATTATAAATTATTATTTACGAGAAAACTATTTTTAATGACTTACACCACTATGAATCTAGGCCCCTCAATTTTTTGGCCCTGCCCTAGCCTTAAGGGCTTGTTCCTGAGTTTTTTTTTCAGACTGGTGACAATAACTCAAATATTTTTAAACCAATAGCTTTGAAAAAAAAATTGAGTCAATGTGCAGTCACACGATGGAAAATACTGTGGGTGCCTTTTCAAAAATAATGTACCATTCGTCCGCAAAAAAATATTTTGCTTCATTTTTGCTTACCGGTATTTTCACAACAAAAAACGTGATACTTTGGGAGATTATAAAAAAAGTTCAGTAAATTTCTACAAAAAAAATTCAGCTACAAATTATAACATATAAGTGTCAAAACTGTGGAGCGAAATTTTGATATGAGTATTAGGTAGCAATAAACAAATATTTTCGAAATCACTGCAAAACTCGGTAACAAGGCCGTAAGGCGCAAATCACTGAATCGGAGTGCAGTCTTCTCGCCGACAGCTCGCCTCTATGAGACATTCAGAAATACCTTTTAATTTTATGGTGTTATATTTTTAATTTATTTTTCATATACCGATTACAGCACTTACATAAATACTTTTTATATAATGGAAGACATCACACTCACATAAGTAAAGCTTGTGTGTGAGTGCTACTAGACAAATTATTTTCTATAGTTGCGGTAATTTATATAAAAAAAACTTGTCACAGTATTAAATTCAGTTTTAAAAAAATTGAATGCTGCATGAATTTAAACAAAAATATATTTTTCCATGGATACAGATAGTATTTAACAATTTAAAATATATAAAATCTAAAAATAATTAACTACAGTAAACTACTACTTAAAAATTAAAGACAACTCATCATCAGTTAAGTTGGTAGGCGTATTGTACACGCCAATGCCTTTTGAAAGTTACTGCACCAGGATTTCCATACCTAAAAAGGACAAAAAAAATTCATTTTCGCAATTTTCGGCAGAGTTAAAGTAAAATTTAGAGATAGGCCCACATGTACGACTCGAAATGGACATACGCGTGTTTAGCGTTCTTTGAATGATATTCTAAGTCGAGATCACTTATACACGTTGAGCAGTTGTCTTAACATCTTGTAACGGTCGAAGCTCTGAACACCGCTCGGCGGGCTCGGCAGGTGGCTACCTTAAGAGACGTATAGACCTGTTGTTGCAGCATGTTAGGAGAAAGTTTTTTTTAAGAACTACTACTAAATTTGTTTTAGATATCTTTACCTATGAAAAGGAAACACATTTAAATCTACGCTTATCTATTATTTTTATTATATCATGCTTAGAAACATGGTTTTAGGGCCCTTCAATGTGACTAAAAACTGCTTTTCAGACTGCTGACATGCAAAAAAATTTCCCACCGGAATCAAAAAACCAAAAATGGAGAAGCACGCGCTGAACGCACTTTTCATAAATAAAAAAATACGGTCACCGCTTAAGAGAGTGCGTGGGAGATAAATAAAGACTGAAAACATAAATTGATTTCTACGCTTTTTTTCGAAGCCAATATGGATAAAATACTCAATGACAATCCTAAATAACGGTATTTTCCAACTTTAAGAGTAAATACGTATCCACAACTACTAATTCATTACGTGTGATCTCTTGCGCCGCAGTTAAATGCACGAGGTTCCGGCGTCAGAGATTGTGCCTCTGAAGTTCGTAAGACTGGAAACAATTTTGTTTAAAACGTTGGCTAAAACTATTGTCCAGGATTGTTATTGTTTAATTTTCGCCAATTAACTTCACGAAACGTACAGTTGTAGATTAATGCTTTTAGCGTTGAATTATGTACCGCGCTCTCTTGAAGTTCCATGGGAAAAAGCCAACGACCACTGCACGTCGTTTTCGCGCCCAGCGCATAAAGGCTGAACGGTTGTTGACGCATGAGTAGGGACCTGAAAAATTCGCGTTTTCCTTGAGGCACGAGCTAGAATTCCAGCAACTGTAAGTTCGCGTCACTTTCACAATTGATACTTCACTTATCTGACATCTCGTGTAGATCGCTGAGGCAATAATACAAATGCAACTAACTGCAGGCCCATATCACGGTGTCAGCGAGAAGCTACCCTAGTAGCAAATACAATAATTTTTCAGTTGGCCAACAGTTGGCAGAAGCGGCGAACGTTCGCTAGTATGACGGTTACTTTTGCTATGGTTATTAATCAGGCCATGTCAGTAAATATGTTTGTAGTTATACTGAAATAATTTTAATGTGGGCAACTTAGTTTAAAAAGACTGACATATTTCAGTATACGGTCCACAAGCAGACTTAGCAAACTAACAACAAGTATCCGAGTATAATAAGAATGCTTGTGGTACACTAGTGGATAATGTGTGTGTGATTTCATTATGTATCACTAAGGACCCTTGATTTTCGCGAAAATAATTTTGCCTCACTTTGTTTCCGTGCATTACGTGCACGTCTGCAGTTCTGCTTCGTGGTCAGCGATTGGATATTTTAACTGTCACGAACCTTGGGATTCTACCGGCAAATCACAGACGTGTGATGTTGCAGGAAAGCTTATTTAATTGGCTCAGTCAAATGAGATACGGCTCTTCACAAAGACACGCTGCCAATAACCATGAAGCAAAACTGCAGATGTGCACGTAAGGCACTGAAACCAACTGGGGCAAAATTCTTTTCGCGAAAAAACAGGGTCCCTATGTATCACGCACACCACATGTGGCGGCGGGTTCATTCCGAATATTTATTGCCTGTGGGTTGCTTATCACGATCAGATTTGCACAAGTGGGTCAGCTGATGTTTGCTATTTGGGTAAATGAACATCTGCTGTTTGCTTGAGTGCACATATATTCTTGAAGGCTAGCCTACATGTCAGCGAACCCGCGAATGTTTCCCGTCTCTACGCATGATACACTCTAAACCTTATCGCCTCCCTGTTTCCATACCTCAAACACGGCTTCTAGCGTTTGCTGTATAGTGCTCTTAAAACGTCAGGTTGGAAGATCAACACACATCGAGTATCGAGTTCTGAAAGAAGTCAATACAATTTTCATTCGGAAGAAATTGTTAACAGGTAGAAAATCACCATACTAATTGTCGGTGAATAACGTGAGAACAATTGTATACAGAAGTTAATAACTTCCAAAATAAAGTGCATATCTAACAGTACGGAAAAGTCACACGTGTTTAACGGTACCTATGTCAGACGAGAACAAATACGGGCAGAAGAAAAAAGAAGACTAGAAACATTACGGGGATGAAGTTATAAGAAAATAAAGGAAATAAGTTTGGTTGAAAAATAGAGCTATATTTTAAGTGCCGGTGAAAATAAAACTAAGCTATTGTGGCAAGATTGAACGCTACACGAAGTAATCTTGTAGGGCATTCTTTAAAACACGACGGTTTTGACAACGACAAATGAAGGAAGGACAAAAGGAATACTAAATAAAACGAAAAAAAAAAAAAAAAAAAAAAAAAAAAAAAAAAAAAAAAAAAAAAAAAAAAAAAAAAAAAAAAAAAAAAAAAAAAAAAAAAAAAAAAAAAAAAAAAAAAAAAAAAAAAAAAAAAAAAAAAAAAACATTCCACACAGTGCGTGAATAGAAAAAATCTCTCGAACACTATAACCCACGTGAGTCTAAGACTAAGGCAGAACGAAGACGAACTTAAAATTTTTTCTAGCGTATGATTATACTGAACTTACAAGTTACTCTCTCCACTGAATGCAAGAACGACTTACAAAATAAAGTCGTGGGTCCTCGATGGCCGTGCACGGCGCCATTCACGATGTGGTGTTGAGCTGATCTCATACTATATATGTACAATCTTCGGCTAATTGTAACTCTTTACACAGAAAAAAAATTTTTTTTTGGTAACTAGTTAAAATAATTTTTTTGTAAGTTTATGAAAATATTGTACGTTTACAACAATTTGTGTACATTTTGCAATAAATTCTAGGAAATACACAAATACTGTATGTATATTTACATACATTTTGCATGCTTACAAATAATAACTGTACACTTACAAATAAATGTTTGTACATTTTGTAACAATTGTTTGAGAAAACAAAACAAAAATTGTAACCAGTTTCCCTTTTTTTTTTTGTGGAAAAGTACAAAATATTTTGTAAAATGTGTTAGGTTTTCGAAGGTTGTTTTGTTTCACAACAAACACTCCGCTTATAAACATTAATTCCAATTAGTCCTCACAGGTATTCGGAAAATGTAGGCCAATTTAGTGACTTGCGACATTCTAGTTGTAGTGCGTACGACTGATAAATGATTTGACATTAGTTTACAAACTATTTCTTGTAAATGTGCGAATTTTTTTATTGCGTGGATGAAATATGACGTATTTACTTATTATTTGTTTAATAGGTTGTACGTATTGCGTTTGCTCTGAAAGGATCTGTGTTTTTCTGATGTCATGTCGATTTTAGGGTAATGTTTCAATAAATGCCCTATACGGATGCCTGGTAAAAATAGTAGTGTATGTGTGTGTGTATATAGGATGTATCAGTAGAGCGGTTACAAACTTTCAGGAGAGAAAGAGAGAATGTGTGTGTGTGTTTGTGTGTGTGTGTGTGTGTGTGTGTGTGTACACCCAGACGATGGGAAATCACATAGCAATGCATGATCGGAAACACTTTCCTGCGACACAAAACACAAGAAAGAAATATACAGCAAAAATGCTGGGAAGTCTTTGGCTGGCGATTTATGTTCTTTGTTCTTAGTTATTTGCTGTATTAAGAATAATAAACATGTTTTATTCCGTAGTTTGTGTCCTTTCTTTCTTGTGTTTTGTGTCGTCACTACTGCGCCAGGAAATTTCCGACCATGCATTGCTATGTGTCACAGTTGTTCTTACTGCCTGTGTGTTAGTGGCGTATTGTGTGGCATAGTAACATGGTATGTACTGCTGTAATGATGCCCCACAGCAACATTATCCTACCCGCGCGCTATTAACCATACGTCATGTATTGCCAACTGTAGCGCAGAAACGGTGCGTTTTTGGACCTATGTTCATATGATACTTTTTATTCCTCAACACGTGAGTATTGTTTCCCTAGAATATTGACATGGAATTTTGCAACACGCTATAGTATATATATATATATATATATATATATATATATATATATATATATATATATATATATATATATATAAAATTCTCGTGCCACAGTGTTTGTTTCCATACTCCTCCGAAACGGCTTAACCGATTTCAATGAAATTTTGTATATACATTCGGTAGGTCTGCGTTGGGAATAGGTTTTTATCTAGTTTTTATACTCCTAAGTGCAATTGTTTAGTAAATATTTTTAATCTGTTTATGTGACAAAACAACGTTTGTCGAGGCAGCTAGTGTGTGTGTGATTATGTGTGTGTATATATATATATATATATATATATATATATATATATATATATATATATATGAAATTGTGTTCTTTTTGTATATTTTTCTCGAACGGCAGAGTTACTAATGAGTCATGGAAACACACTTCCTTGATTGCAAAATTTTCCTCGCTATTGTTGCTATAAATGCCTTGGTTTCCTGGTTTTTATCCTCGCAGCTGGTGGTTTCATTAAACAATGTCTCACCGTGGGTTCCAGACGGTATCCTTCACGGTCTTGAACACAGAACTGAAACACAACACAACGAGGCGACTCCAGTCAAAACATCCGCACTTCCTCATTCCTTACTCTTCACGGAAACTTTGTACGAAGAAGAAAATTAAGTGACTCGGCCATAGTTCTATGCTTATTTTTATTTTTTTTTTTTGTTTTGGCAAATGCTTTATATTTTTTTATGATGTTATCTTGGACGAATCCTAAAACATGCTGGTCTTCATTTGATCGGTTCTTAGGTACTTGCAAATATAAATTCTATTTCGAGTGGTTATTAGTAGGGACTGGAAAATTTCGCGAATTCAATGACATGTAGCATAGAACCCATTGTACTATGCATATTGAAGCCCCTGCTATTTGTGAACTAGCTATGCTACTCTGTGGAACAGCAGATAATGAACGAATAGACAGGGCATGAATATGCATAGTACAATGGATTCTACCATGCAGGTCATTGAATTCGCGAAATTTCCCAGTCCCTAGTTACAAGCGAAACGACGTCGTCAGATTTTCCTGCGAACTGCTGCTGTAATTTACGTGCATGTACTACTCTATTCTCTCATTCCCAGACTAGAGACGCGAATTTGGGACGAAAAGATTTTTCTGCCAATTGGTTTTAATGCTTTATGTGAACAATTTACTGCTCTGCTTCATTATCACTGACACGATGTTTTAAATCTCACTTGTCTAGATGTTCTGCTGGCAAACCACAGACGTATATTGCCACAAATACTAATTCTTATTGGTGCAGTTAAATGAGATACACGTCTGAACAAAGATATGCTGTATATAACCACAACGCAGAGCTGACGATGTGCACGTAAGGCATTGGATCACATTGGTGCAAAATGATAGTATTTTGGCGAAAAAATCGTTGCTCTACACCTGTCAGCGGTCTGACTTAAAATTACGTAAATATGAGCTTTTCATGTAATTGTCAGCGATGAAACTTTATACTGATTACATTAGATAGCCTACGCTTATTTTCCAATATATTTTCTTTATTTCACTCTGTAGAGCACATGAGAATGGCAAACGACTGAGAGCAATGTCAAACATTTACATACAGACAGTACCTCAATAAATAAACAACAGACTTACATAATTACAAATATAACATGTCAAAATGTAATAAATCAACACACACAAAGGCAGTGTTATCGTTTAACATATTACACAAGCTTACAAGCAAATTGGACAGAAACACACAAACAAGGATAATTTATTAACCGACCTAAAACAACTATGTGTCAAACAAAGCATTCAGTTACATTGTCTATACGCAGTTGTGAATCCGGGATTCAATGGCGATGGGTGGTCGTGTTCCAAGGCAAACGGCATAAGTAGAGATGATGGTACATCGCGAAAAATTTTATGTGCCAACATATCCTTGAAAACACTGCAACTTATTGCAACAAGTATGACTGGGTGATTTAGGAATGAAATAACGTATCTCTATGCGGCCTTCAAATACTACAATAGTGGAATTGTTATTGGCTCAGTCAAATAGGGTAACAGCTCCAAGTACAAGCGAAAGCAAAAATGGTAAAAAATTGCCATTTCGTGTTCATTTTACAATTGAAAATGTCGACTGACATGGCATAAAACATCTGCACTACTTGAAAAGTCGTGCCACAGAACTGTCAAATTTTACTGAAGTTGTGCGAAACAAAGCGGACTCTACAAAAAATAAATAGGTTTTCAAAGATTGTCGGATATCTTTTCAGTTAATTTGGGCACCCAGGACGGGAAACGTTTTGTGAAACGATACGAGAATTATGGTATATCTTGCAACAAAGCTGCGATATATCACTCCCCTGAAACATGAAACTGCTTTTCGTAACAAGCTACCACACTTACGCTAAACATGGTATAGACCGTTCGGAATAAAGTGAACACTAAATATTTAACCTTTGAAAAATATCACTAGCTGTTACTACATATAATTCAACATTACCGATAGACACCTTACTGCTTGTATGGTTGGCAACGAAATAACACAACATAGTTCCGTGTTTATTCGTATTTAAATACAATAATACTGAAACAAAATCAACCGACAGCGATATAGTTGTATTTTATATAATTAATAAACTTCTTTTTTACCAAACTATATATGTACCTATCGACTGAAAAATGTATCTTACACGCGCAAATATAAAGTGGCGTGTCCCAGGAGGTTAGACTTTTCCCGTCGTTAGCCGTTACATGCGGAAAGATACGAATGGGCTAAAAATAGATCTTTAGCAGGGCTTTTTCGAGTGCTCACTTTATTCCGAACTGCCTATAGTCGGCGTTTACATCAAAATATATACAGCGACGAGAATAAGTTCCTTTTTATTTGAGAACAGTTGGCTGCAATTGAGGCAATGATAGGTAGGGACCCTGTTTTTCGCGAAAAGAATTTTGCCCTAGTTTGTTTCATTGACTTACGTGCACATCTGCAGTTCTGATCCGTGGTTATTGGCAGCGTATCTATGTGTATCTATAATTTGACTGAGCCAATTACAATAACGTTTCTGCAACACCACATGTCTGTGATTTGCCGGTATAATGCCAAGGCTCGTGAGAGTTAAACTATCCAATCACTGACCACGAAGTAGAACTGCAGATGTGCACGTAAGGCATCGAAACAAAGTGGGGCAAAATTCTTTTCTCGAAAAATAGGGGTCCCTAATGATAAGTTTTTTTTTGCACTCAATTCAAGACTAAGACAAGTCATGCGATGCACTGCTATATGTAGGCGGTTTGTACAATAATTAGCGCTGGTGATTTTTTGTGAAAAGAATTATGCAACATTTTGTTTCAATGCATAACGCTTACATCTGCTTCGTGGCTATTGTCAAGAATGTATTTGTACAGAGGTGTGGCTCATTCGACTGTGCCAACAAGAACGAGGTTACTGTGACACTACACGTCTGTGATTTGCAGGTAGAACCCTAGACGCTGAGAGTTAAAAACAGCCAATCACTGACCATGAAGCAGGGCTGCATATGTACACATAAGGTATTGAAACAAACTGTTGCATAATTATTTTCACAAAAAAAAAAACACCAACTCTACCTGTTGCGACAAATGTAAATAATACACGTTAACTTTATACTATCTGAGCTCAAAGTGTATGTTTTGTTTTGAATCATCATTTGAAAAGCAAGCGAATATTGAATTTATTATAAAAGTTAAATACAGTCCACAGCAGCTCAATTTAATGCAATTATTAATATTTACCGTTATCAGTAGTGAACACTACAAATAATGCACTGTTCATTCTGAAAAAGAAAATATCTTGCAAGATTTTAGTTTATTTTCATTTAAAAAATGGCGATATTTTGGGAGTCAAAATCTGACAAACTATGAAACGAGGTACAAATTATGATACATTCGCAAAAACACAATGTAGGGATAATTTGATAAGAAAATAACGTTGCTCTAAAAATAATATTTTCGAAATCACTGAAAACGTATCGGGCAGACATATGGTCGCAGTGAATATCGGTGGTAGGCGTGTCACGGTAGTCTCAGGGGCAGCTTCACGACGCTCTTGACCCGGGGTGACCTCTCCCTCTCCATAGAGACGTGGTGGCTGGCGCCCCGCTGCGGCTAACGTCGGGGCTGGCCAATCCGCGCGCCAGATAACACCCGCGCGTGCGCCTGGGTCCTCCTTGACATCTTCATACTGCCGTCCCGTACCTCAGCCGCCGACAATACTTGCCGTTATATTAAGGCTGTTCAAGGGCGATGAAATAGTACTTTTATATTTTTTATGAAAAAGTGCTAATTTTATAGACGATACTTGCGAGCACAGTTTACTCTTACGAAACAATTTTAGCTCTCATAGTTTACTCTTAACGGTGTATCAAAATCAAAATTTGCATATTTCGCTGCCATGCAAATAGTAAAAACCATTTGACTTACTTAAATGAAATAATTCAAGATTAACTAACATTCCATGAGCTACACAACAAAGCGTTTAGAAGCCAACACGTAATATTTTGAATTTAAAAAAAAACTACAAAAGTACACACAAAAGTTGTAAAATGAGCAATTTTTTTTAAAATACAAAAATAGGTAACTGGAAGTTTTTTTTAACACTTGTCACTTAGCCCATTGCATGTTATTTCCCTGTGAATTATTTCGTTTCAGTAAGTTAAGTGGTTTTTACTATTTGCATGGCAGCGTACAATGCAAATTTTGACTTTGATGCACCGTTATGAGAAAACTATGAGAGCTAAAATTGTTTTGTAAGAGTAAATTATTCTCACAAGTATCGTCTACAAAACTAACATGACTTCATACAACTATAAAATTATGAATTTATCGCTCTTGAACACCCTTAAGGTTGTTCAAGTGGGGAAAAAACATAATTTTATATTTGTATGAAATAGTGTTAGTTTTGTACACATTACTTGAGAGTACATATACCTCTAACGGAAAAAAAAATTAGCTCATCTAGTTTTCCCGTAATGGCACTTCAAAGTCAAAATTTGCGTATTTTTACTTCATACAAAACTTGAAAACCAGTTAACA
>PNEQ01044098.1:0-14089 GCA_003012365.1 Medauroidea extradentata
GTGTTTTGAGTATGAATTTCAGGGGCTATATGGTCTGGCATGTATTCGATAGAATATTCTATACATAAATTAAAGCAAGTTGTGTTCGCAATGTATTATAGCAAACCTTGACTTGAAGGTCTGGAAAAATAATTTTTTGTCTGGAAAAGTCAGGGAAAGTCAGGGAAATTTAGAATTTAATATTTGTGGCAACCCTGTTCTTCTCTTCTTGCCGTACCATCTCTTTGTCTCTTTAACACCCTTTTCCCATTCTCATTCCCGGCAGTGCCGGACCCCGGATTTTCGCGTGCGGGAATCGTGCCGGGTGAAGCCGATGGTTGGCAGGTTTTCTCGGGGATCTCCCATTTCCCCACCCCTTCATTCCGGTGCTGCCCCACACTCACCTCGTCACCCCTCACCGGTACTCAAGACCTCGATGTTAAGCGCTGACCAAAAATCTCTATCTCTCTCCCTCTCCCTCTCTATCCATTCTCATTGTTCTCCTTGACCAAACCACAATAATAAAAACCTCTTACAGTTAGGATGGGTGGCCTCATATCCTGTTTCTGTAATTTGTCTTGACATGTTTGCAAAGCCATATATCTCTGTAGTTATTGAAATTCAGGTTTGTATATTACTGATATCTGGTTAAGTGGCGTATGCACCTGTTGCATGACCGGTGTTGTAGCAGTGCCCATGCCTATTCTTTTATACGTGAAACAGCTAAACTTGCTGTAACTGAAAAATACCATCCGAATTCGTAAAACACAAGTTTGGAAGCATGCATTGGAATGTACTACAAACTTACCACAAATGAAATTGTAAGGTCGCTGCTTGAAGTCCCATAGGAAAAAGAGTAAAACCTGTATGAAAACACTGCACGCCTGCGCCGCGAATAGAAGTTATGCTCTTACCGCCAAGTGTGGAAAGTTGGAGTTGATTGCTTCACTGTCTCGGCACATCAAACATGGAAAATTACACCCTGTGTCTAGGCCTCTAAGTGTGGTGTTTGTAATTAGTGACAGTTGAAAAATTTTATTTTTACTGTGCATACAACGGGAGAATATTCCAAAAAATTTTAACCTATCCATGTTTCCAACAGTTTCACAGATTTACATATGTATATTAGTCTCTAGGTCATGGCAACTGTTAATTTGTATGTAGGGGTGTGTGTGTGTGTGTGTGTATATATATATATGATGGTAGGAAAATAGGTAGAAATTAAGTAGAACAGCTCGGAAATGTTCTGTTTTTTACACACTTTCCCAAATATTTTTGTGATTTCTGCTTAACTCTTTTGCTGTGGAAAGAAAATTGGTAGCTAAGTTATATAGTGTAAATTATTTTAAAAAAATACAATAGTTTTTTGTTTTATTTATTTCAAAGAATAACAATTTAGGCCAAGTGTTTACAGAGCCTCTAGATTCACTGTTCATCAAAAGTAGCTTGTCACAGTTTAGCAATTTTTTTTTATTTTCACCTGCAATCAAATGTTACAGTTAAGAGTTAAAAATGTTAACTGTCCTTTGTTATTTCCCTGGCTTTGTAAAACATTGACAGATTTTGTGTTTATTGTTAGAATGATTGCTGCTCTCTTGTTTTTAAAGACAAATTTCAAAAATGAAACCACAGACAATCTGCATCAGTTTCAAACTGATAGTAAAAATGATCCAGGCTATTGTCCAAATGCTGTCCACAACAATTGACAGGCTATGAGCAGATCGTATGGCAATCACATGCAATAGTTTTTTGTCAAATTGTATGCTATGCTTTATGAGTGGATGTCTTGTGTTCAGGTGAATTATGGTGGTTCATGAGTGGTCAAGGCATTTATTAGTCTTTGGTTAGAAATTATAGGTTTTGTCGATGTCTCCCACACAATCAGGTTAGCTGATTTAAGGAGGGACAAGTTCCTTCTCAATTACAGTCATCCCTTTTCCAGAAGAAGCAACATGCATATAGTAGGTATTTCTCTTAATTTAGTGACTTTTTTGTCGTTGAGTGTCTCAGATTATGCCATAAGGCAAGGGTATGCTCAAGGGTACAGCATGATTCTATGGAGTATTATCTGAATCTCACATGTCACAGATAATATAAATGTGTAAATAAATGTTTTTTAATTCAATATATTTTCAGAACTGTTTTTGTTGTTTTGGACAGGTACATATGTCTGACCCTGAACCAAAGTACATATTGCGATCAACTCTGCCTCCAGTTTACTGCATACATTTCTGGAGGTGTGGAGACCAGGACGTCCTACTTTGTGGCTGTGAAGATGGTAAGGTGTACACTTGGGATCTGGAGACAGCTCGCACCAACAAGACACCAGCGATCTCTGCTGGAACCTCTCTCTGCCTGTCAATGTGTTCTGCCAACGATACCCTCATCACTCAGGATAAGTCTGGTCACGTGACACTGTGGTCTCAGAGGGAGAGCACATGGTCGGCCTTAAGGACAATCAACCTCAACTACTCTGGTTTCTGCCACGTTTGCACTTCCACAGAGGAAAGTGGCTTGCTGCTTTGCCCGCGACATGCTGGAACGTTGGAAGTGTACTCTTCCCAGACTGACAAGAAATGTGTGGAGCTGAAAGAAGAGAGCGAGTCGCAAAAACTTGGGGAAGTTATGTCGGCCAAATTCATTCTATTATCTGGGATACCATACGTTCTTGCTGCATACGAAAACAACGAAATACATTTGTGGGACATCAGAGGTAAATCATCAGTTAGCAAATATCAGGTACCCAAATGCCCGACAGCTTTAGATTTTGATGATCACTCACTTATGGGTGTTTGTGGTACAGTTTCAAATACAATTCCAGTTTTTCAACTTGAGAAAAACAGTACATTCACAACTTTAGCCGACGTTAAATTACCAACCAGAGGTGTTTCGTGTATGAAGATAGATCCGGAAAGAAAATACGTTGCTGTCGGAAGTTGGAACAAGAATATACAGTTACTATCGTGGAACGAAAGTGTTGCCTGTTCTCCTGTTAGGATTAGCGTACATAAAGACATTGTTCAAGATATTAGTTTCTCTCCGTGGCCTGTTCCATGCTGGGAATCGAAGGGCCTGATGGCTGCATGCAGCAGAGATTCCCAAGTATCTTTGTGGGATTTTATTAATTTATTTTAAGAGAAATTCAATATTTAGTACGTAAATGTGTACACACACATACCTGGTGGATCTGTTTATTACTACGGCATAATTACATCATTAAGAACTCTCCAGCTAGCTGTTTCCACCATGAAGTTTTTTACTTCTGTAAACTAATGATACCACCAACTAAAGAAAACACAATATTTATAGTAAAGTACGTATTACATATTAAACATGCCACATAAAACAGTCACAGCTTGTTTTAACACTCAGTGCTAGGGAAACTCCTTTGAACAGCTAAACTCTAGTTTTTTTAAAGCAAAATCAGCTAACCTCCAAATAAAGTTCCTTCGGAAGAAGGGAGCTAACTCACACTACCAAACTCATCTTTCCTGAAGCTTAGCTCATTTTGAGTTCCTTTCGTAGACTGTTAGCAATAGTAGAAAGCTGTTATTAAATTTTTAAGTGACGTATATTAATTTTCGTTATACTATATGAAAATTAATTTTCATCCCTAACGTGCTCAGTAAGTTTATTTAAGTTGAAATTATCTCTAAGCAAATGCAGCATTTTTAAAAAACGTTATACACAGCACACAAGTGTGCCACACCCCCCTCCACATACACACACACACACATACAAATATTAATGGGTCAATCCATACCATTTCAACCAATTTAAATAAAGTTGGTTGCCACACCAGTTTGGAAAAATTTTATATGTTTACCAATTAATTGTATTGGTTTTGAGAGTCCAAAACCTCCTTTAGAAAAAATTATTTCCGGCAAATTTATTCTGGCCAGCTGTTTAAAGATGGCGGCGTGCTTAATTTTGACTGTTTTCATGCATTTGCGAAAAATTCAGTAGCACCTCTATTAATTACCCAATTTTCATGAAACAAAAACTAATCAATTCATCAAAAAGAGCTGTTCATGATGATAATGACAGATTACACTACAGTGGATTCTCTATCCACCGTTTCTCATGGGACTGACAAAAAATGTCAATACATGAGGGATTTCAATGGATGTGGTCTTAAAATGCTGTAAAATAAATTAATCTGTCCCTGAATGTGTTCCATGGATGCAGGTATTTCAATCCATCAGGTTTCAATACATAGAGAATCCACTGTATATGTATTTACAAGATAATACTAATCAGGGGCAAAGTACATGAAAAAAAATTTTACATTTTTCCCATATTCAAGGCAAAATTCGAACTTGAAGGGGACAGAACACCTTAACAAGATTCTGTCTATTAAAAGTATAGTAACACTACTACTCAAAAATACTTCGACACCTGAGGTGTTTTGTCCCCTTAAAGTTTTATAAGCTCCTGAATATTTCAAAAATTCTGACTTTTGTCGATTCATATCTCCTATGGGGGACATAAGAAAAATCTGATTTTATGCATATCAAAAGTTACTAACGTATGTAACAACATACTAAAATTTCGAGTAGGTGATCTGCAGAATAATTAAAATATTGTGCCATAAATTTTATAACAATACACTTTTTCCCTTTGAATACTTCTGTGTTTAAAACCGTTATAATCTACTGGATTGCAATAAAAACATACAATGTAATAACAAACACTAATGCTAAACATTACGACACAAAACGTTTGCCAGACATATGCCTAGGCCTACTCCACAACAATGACAATCATATTTACCTCATAAGTCTTCTGTTTTGGAACAATTAATTACTTAGATAGGCTTGGTTTCTTCTCTTGGTATTCTGCTTAGTTTCCTGATATTTATTTCCTCTTATTTAATTTGTAATCCAATAATTGAGTCAATTCTATGCTTGACTTGGAGTCTAAATTTCTCACTCTTCCAGTGCTTGTTCCAAATTCACTCACAGAGACGACCTTTAGAATGTTTGTAAACGGCACACAGGCGTGATCATTTACTGATTTATAAAACGATGTTGCTGGTCCGGCCGGATGAAAGAAGTGGACAGTACAATCTTCTTCATCCTTATGCACTTGAGTTACTTCTCCCAGCCACCATCTAGACTCATATACACAGGCTGCGTAATCTTTTTCTTTAGTAACAGGTACAATGTCAGTTGGAATAATAGCTAGTGTAGCATCCTGAAAGTCATTTGAAGTTGATGTTACATAGCACCTAATTCTTTGCGTGTCAAGAGGTACAAAGCGATGTTTTTCTCGTGTTTTGGTACTTGCTGGACATTTTCAAATCTATCATGTAAATGGCTAGTTGCAATTATAATGTCATTTTGCTTGAGGTAGAAAAATACTATGCCTGTTATATTGGACTTGCTAAAGTTGAACAATGTCTCTGGATCCAAAATATGTCCTGATGTCACTCATTGAAGAGAGGCCTTGGATACGAGCCGCTTTACGGTCCCGCCAATGCCATCACATGGCCCTTTGCCATGGGACGTAGCAAAAAAAATTCCATTCTGCCTCAATATGAAGGTCATAATTGTGGTAACAAAGATTGATGAAATTTTTTTTTTGTTTTTGTATTGACCACTTGCACCATCTGAAAAGTAGATAATTTTTTTTATGAATGGGAGTGATGCTGATATTTCAGAAACAAGTCGCTTTTGGAATGCATACACTGCCAAAGTATTTTGGTACATGTAATCACTAATGAAACAATAACTTTTAGAAACTACTATGTTTTCTGATGGGTCTCTATAGTAAATAAATGGATGAAGTGTTGCTTGTTCGTTGACCCAATGGGAACTTTGAATTTCATCTTGAACAATGAAGGTAAAATTTTCTGAGAAATCTTCAATAACAATGCATTCCATGGATTTCAAATTTCGTTTCAGATCTTTCAGGTAGTTTGACTGGGTTTTGGAAATAAAATGATGTTTCTTTAGGGAAACTAGTTTACAAATCAGATCTTCAGTAAACTCTTCACGTGATTTGGTTATAGTTATCAAGTCAGCCCTGTCTGTTGCTACCCACTGCTTATAGGTGATGTCTTCAAATGTGTCCACTTCATCTCCAAATTCTAGTTCCATCAAATCGTGTACTATTTGTGACCCTGAACACTGGGCACATTCATCAAACATACAGCTTTCACTTTTCATATCACAAACCATGGATTCCAGAATATCTTTGTAATCTATGTTAAGTTTTGCACCATCAATCATAAGTTTTACATTCTGATGAGCAACTCATACACAAACCGAATGTGTATCACTGGCACCTGCTAAAATACACCATTTAGGTCTAAGTTCTGCGAACTTAGAGAACCCAATCTTAACATCTGGATGTTCAGTACGAAAATATTGATACAATTCCTTTAAATTGCAAAGTATTAGTCTTTTCTGCTTCTGTTCTTTTTCTCCATTGTCTTTTCGATGCGACACAAAATCCTTTTTCCCAGGACATATCCTACTGTGATTGTCATTTTTGTAGAAGTGTGTTATCGTTTCTACAGTCCCATATGACAGTTTCCTACTTTTCTTCTTTTCAATACCAGGTATACTCTAT
The DNA here is from genome assembly GCA_003012365.1 of Medauroidea extradentata. Classification (NCBI taxonomy): domain Eukaryota; kingdom Metazoa; phylum Arthropoda; class Insecta; order Phasmatodea; family Phasmatidae; genus Medauroidea; species Medauroidea extradentata. The sequence continues at coordinate 6,556 of PNEQ01044098.1, forward strand.
CCATTCCAAGATTGCAGCTTGTGTCACTCCGCCTGTTCCTGCGCTTGAACGACATTGGCTGTGCAACAAACCGTCGCACCGCCTCCGCGTGTCTCGCGAGCTGTCGACTGGCGACAAGTGGAGAAACAGAATCGCGCCTCGCTGTGGAGGAAATGGAATCACGACGGACGTGGCGTCGTCGCGTAAGTTGTAGTTAATCCATTCCATGCACATATAGTATTTCATGCGCAGAGTGATATTATATTACAGAGGATTAAAACACGTAACTAAACGATAAAATTACCTATCCCGAACTAAAATGCAGAAATTTAGCGTAGGACCTATTTCCTGTCGCAACGACACTGTTAACTGACCAGCCAACCAATGATCGAGAGCTCGCCTGTGACAATGTTTATTTCTGCTGCAACCTTGGAATGGATACAGTATAGTATACCATATTTCTTTACCAGCTTCCTAGTATTTTTAACCAAATATTAGCTCGCGCCAAACTCTTCACACGTTTTAAGTATTGACCATGACTGTGGTACCAAACTTAAGATTTTCACCTCATCAGCTACTTCATTGCTCTCTTTAAATCGGTCTTTCAGCTTACACAAAAGAATATCATACTCAGCCTCCTCTGATGGGTTTCCAATATCCTTCTCTTCACATGGTAAACTAAGTGAGGTACTCAATTTTTCTCTGAATACAGATATTAATTACTGTAGTTATTTTTTTTTCTATTGCTTGAGGTCTCTTTTCATGACTGAGTTTCTTAATTTTAACAGGGGATACTCCTAGGGCCTCACAAGCAGTCTTAACTGCACCTGCTGTTTCCTCTACAAATGCATATGTTTCATCAACAGGCTCTGTGCTATAGTTTTCTGATATTTTCTTAAAACATGTAATGCATAATCCCATTCCTGGGACCAACTGAAAATCTGGTCTGGAATGCAAACGTGCTACTTTCAGACTAATTTCTTTCAGCCCTTTAGTTATTACTTTCTTATGACATTGAAATGGGTCACAACAATGTTGACCAAAAAGATGAAAATATTTATGTACATATTTTTTTAGTGGTATTCACAAACTGTGGTTAGATTCGTAACACATAATCTGCGTTTTAAAATTTCCTGATTTTCTTCACATAAGTCACTAAACGTATTTAGCTTATCATTTACCTTTCTATAAGTATCCTTATTGCAGTCTTCTTTACAACACACACCCACAGAACACTCCATTGTTAACACCTCACTTTCAACCTATTTTACCTACTATAGCTCCCTGGCTACACGAGCTGCATTCAACCATGCAGCTATGAACACTAACAGAGGTTGCAGTAGACTTTGTGGTGTGCTCCAACAGCAATATTACATCATGTGGTAAGCTTATCTACAAGTAGACACTTGCTGAACTAGCACACTGTTCTGATAAGACTAGGAGTGTATGCTACAGTCTCACTACTGGGAGTAAACATTACACAGCAGTGTGCAGCACAACCACTGCACATACAAATTTCCTTATTAATTTAACATCAAATACATTAAATACTTTCCAATATAATTAATATTCTTTTTTTACAATTGTGTAGTTTAGCACATGTTTATGGCACAATATTTTCATTATTCTGCAGATCACCTACTCTAAATTTTAGTATGTTGTTACATACTTTACTAACTTTTTATATGCATAAAATCAGATTTTTCTCATGTCCCCCATAAAAGATATGAATCGACAAAAGTCAGACTTTTTGAAATTTTCTCATTTTCAGGAGCTTATAAAACGTTAAGGGGACAAAACACCTCAGGTGTCGAAGTATTTTTGAGAAGTAGTGTTACTATACTTTTAATAGAAAGAATCTTGTTAAGGTGTTCTGTCCCCTTCAAGTTCGAATTTTGCCTTCAATATGGGAAAAATGTACAATTTTTTCATGTACTTTGCCCCTGATTAGTATTATCTTGTAAATACAGATAGTATAATTTGTCATTATCATCATGAACAGCTCTTTTTGATGAATAAATTAGTTTTTGTTTCATGAAAATTGAGTTATAAATAGAGGTGCTACTGAATTTTTTGCAAATGCATGAAAACAGTTAAAATTAAGCACGCCGCCATCTTTAAACAGCTGCCCAGGATAAATTTCCAGGAAATAATTTTTTATAAAATTGGTTTTGCACTTTCAAAACGCATATTAATGAATAGAGAAAGTTTCAGAATTTTTAAATAACGTGCAGCAACCAACACTGGTTGAAAGGGTGTGGAATGACCCTAATATTTGAAGCTGCTTTCAGATAGTTTTATTTGCTCTATTTCTTTCTATTGATGAGGTTCTGAAAAGGGTTATATTTTACTGTCAGCAGCCTATACTTAGGTAGGCCTATATTTTTAAAGATATCTAAAAAAAATGTACATCCATGCTAAAGTACATTTTGTACATTTGACTTGTAGTTCATGAGTAGAATTAAAAAAAATTAACAACTTAGTATGTTTGGTAAGGTAACTACTTTAAAGCAGAAATGTTTTAAAGTAATTTTAGAATTGTAAAAATGAGCCCCATTAGTTAATATTTAAAACTAATTTGTTTATTATAGAATTCATTTTTTGGTTTAAATATTATAATATTGACACAAAACACGTCAGTTGTGTAAGCAATGAATAACAGCTTAGCATCTTGCAGTTGTAAGGATATCACTGTTTTCACTGTTACACAATATTTCCCAAAGCAACCACGCTACAATGATTTACATTTGCAGGCTTAAGTTTTCAAACGACAGCTATGCGCATGCTGCATGTTATAAGTGTGTAAAAAAGGTGTGGAAGCAGGAAGTTGCTCGGGTAGTCAATCTTATCTCGCCACAACTGTAGTATCACTCACATAAAAACTGCCTCTGCCCATGTTAGAAAATACGTAATGTGGTGAAGAGAGGACATGTCTGAAAAGAGGGGGGAGGAGTAGGGTGCAATGTTTTGTGGACCCCTAAAATGCTTCTCATCTGACCTTCAAACTACAAGCATCCTTTCCCATTTGTAGTCAAACTCCATACTGTCTCTCTGTCGCGTGCCGTGCATGCACACAAACAACCTTGTTCTCTCCTGTCTTTCGGCAGCTATCAGAGATCAATATTTTACTGTATTCCTCCTCCTCTCATACCAACACCACCTCACGACCACATGCAAGAGGAGAAGAGTGACGGCACAGCTAGGTAAGAAAGGGAAGGGATGTGCCAACGTGTAACATTTTCATGTTCGAGATTACAGTGAAGACTGAGAAGTGAAAAAGTAGCATGCTTATTTGAGCTGATACTACAAATTGAGAAATACAGCTCCCACGGAACTGCTAAATAGAAAGTGAACTAAGCTCCACGTTAAACTCAGAAAAAAAAGTGAGCTACTAAGAGTGCGTTACTTTGAGCTGACTACTACCAGCCTCTGTCAACACCTCTCCACTGAATCAATAAATTGACGTATTGAATATATTGTATTTATACAATTCCCTAATTAAAAGTTAATCTAGAACCCGTTTGATTTGGAAATCTCCCAAAGGTCGGCCTATTAATAGCCATAATGAAAATATCAGCCGTCTGATCTTCACTTGACACACAGCATAAGGCTACAGTCCCATCAATTACATTCTCTTTTATGAAATGATGGTGAACATTGACATGTCTGAGTTACTTGTTCTCGATGCTGGATGCAACTTTGATGACAGATAGGTCACTTTGATGAATTACATTTTACTCCCAAGCCAGTGAACTATAGTTATTACAGCACTCAACGCAATCACTTCTGCTTCCGTCGATGACAAGGCCACATAAGGGTGCTTCTTAAAAAAACACCACTCTTTGTTTTTCCAACTGGAACAAATATCTTGCAGTAGACTTTCTATTTTCAAGATTTACGGTCCAATCTGTATCCACAAACTTTTGTAACTTTGTCCCTTTCTGTACACCATACTTAACTCACTTGTTTCCTCAATATAACAAAGTTATTCTCATCAGTGCTATCATTATCTTGTCACTAGCTTGATCATGATATCGACTCAAGAATGTTACTGCCCAACAGATATGCGGACTTGTACTCGACACTGCGTACATTAGACAACCGATAAGTTTAGGTTTTTGTCACACCTCTCGGGATTGTGAATACCGACCTTTTCAGTTGGATCAATCGGTGCAGAGATTTGCTTGCAGTCATTCATCCCAAACTCACTGTTGAAAGCATAACAAGAGGTGTATATATCTCTGACAAATCAAAGTATCCCTGTTGGTTTTGTTGTCAGTTTTAGTTTTGAATAGAGACATTTACAGATTCTTCCACATAAACACACATTATTTTCTTTCAAATTATCTGGTTCTTGATTCACTGCATTCTTTCATTTTTCTGAGTTATCACTGTTGAGGAGTTGTATAAATGTAGCAGATTCATTGGTTCACTGATACACAACAAACTGAAATCACAGTCAAGTCCTCAGCTGTACTGGTACCTAAACCCTTATATTGTGCGCATCTCTACCAGCCATGGCAACTGCTCTGGGCAATATGGCTAACTTCTTGCATCTACAACACCTGAGCCTTAAACTACTAATTCTGTGAATTATAAAACATATTTTGCAGTGTAATTTTTACACTTTAGGGTGTGATCGTCTACATTTTTTCCTACATATAAACACCACAATATGAAATTCTGAAATGTAACTGTTGGAAAAGGAGGGCGGTGAGAGACATAATTTGCCCTCTCAGGTTTACTTAACCCTTAGACTAGGAAAGTACGTGTACTCTTTGGTTTACATCATTATGCTTTATTAATAATTAATTACATATGGCAGTGTTATTATATCTAATCTGATGCATGAGTAGAGGTCTAAGCTTTTTTAACAATGAGCAATTTACTGTGTTAATTTGTTTTCATTCATTTGAGCGGCAGTAGCATGATGACAGTATAGCCCCCAGCAGCCACCTCCTACAACCTCCAGACATGCTATGGTTGCGGTCCAATGTAAGCATAGTCACAACATAACACAGATGTGTCGTGGTCATGGGGTACAATTTGCAGTTTGGAGTAATTTTTAGTGTTTTGGTTACACTGTTTTACTGCTTTTAAAATGGTGTACGTAATAGTATTCCAAAACAGTACGTAGACATCAGATGGATTTTCACACACAGTCTTTTGAAATGATTTAAGAAATAACATTGTGTAAATTAAGATAGTCACAACAAATTGTTTTTACACATTACATTTAGTTGTTTCTAAATTGACTAATATTATAGAAGAGAATAAGGATTGTAACTCGGTAGCACTGCATTGTATTTTTCTCTCAGTTTTCTGCCCCATAGCTATGCAACCTGTTTTTCTGAAATAAGTACATATGAAATTTTGATGCATTAAGTTAGATTTTATTTCCAGTAGTTGAGTATTACTGTATTAACATTTTCTCAATTGTGATGCAGAAAGGGTAAAAAGACCTCTTGTTGGCCAAACTTAAGCCCTGTACACACTATCTTCAACTCTCTACTTAACTACATACCTAATTAATGATTAATAAATTTTGATTGCGATTTTATACCAGATTTATGTTACAAAACTTCTGTATTGTTTAGTAACAACTTTCAGTACATAAAGAAGAAAAATATGTTTGTGATGTTGGTTGCTGTAATCCATAAAGTATAACTGTAGAATTCCCGAAAACTATTTCACAAACAAGACACGCATGCGACTCCCAATTAAGTTACTCTATCATGTGTTGTTTAGGTTTTGAAAACTTCGGCAGCCGTTGTTGCATTGTGCATGCACGTCAACATACACTACGATGAAAGATAGGACGGGCTCTATCTGCGACATTAGGTACAGAATTGTGTCTGGGACCAGCATAGTTGCGGTACACACTATCGCAGTGATATTTGTACAGAATTTGGTACGGAATTATATACTGAATTATGGATAGTGTATACCGGGCTTTACAAGAGAGGAAATTTTCAGTTATGGTCTAGTCAGATAGTTTTTAGTTTTTATTGACTAACTTCTCTGTTAATTTCAGTCTATAAGAGGACTTTGTAAACATCCAAGGAGCAAAGTTACGAGTCGGGATTTAGGACGTATAACCACAGAATAAATAAGTAAGAACAGAAGTGACAAGGCGCTTTCATTGTTATCATATCAGCTGTCGGGGCGTACAGAAATATAAACAATACCACAAGGATACGAGAAATTGGTTTATGTAACCATGTGTAGTGCTTGAGATTGATATGATAATTAGTTTGTGTATTAACTAAATATTTAAAATTGGTAAACATGACAAATATGTCTCAACATCACATAGTAACTAACTCTATTAGAAGTGACATAATGGAGCTTTTATTACTGTACCAACACTCAGGATGTACGGGATAGTATAACTACAGTAGAGCCCCGATTTAACGAACTCGGGAATAACGAAAACAGCGATTTAACTAAACAATATTTAGGAACCTTCAAAAATAAAAAAATTTATTAAATAACTAAATAACGTTATTAAAATGAAATATTAATTGTAATGCAAGTCTATTAAAAACACTAACGCTGGCCACAGTACATACTTATTTCTCCGTAACCATCCGTTGGGAAACAAAAAAAAATAGTTAAAATTCGTTGAAAACTTTGGCAGCAGGATTGACTTTTAGATAAGCATGCGCGGGCGTGGCAGAGTGAGTGACGATGTGTTGCGTACAAGCGCGTGCCTAGATCCTCATCCTAGCAGCTGTTGAGTGAACGAACATGTAGGTATCCAGTCACCACAGCGCCTGGTGGAGGGCACAGGAACTAATTCATAGATAGTGCTTCACATTTCCGTTAGGATGCGCTGCAGTGCAGCGTGTTCTATTGATTAATTCTGTTACCGATAGAATGCAGTTGTGTGCAGCATGATTATTTACACTGGCGTCCCGTGATAAAACAAACTAATTTATAAAAAATTTTTTATATTATTTATGCAGACTTTTTACAATTAATTTACTGCCGTAAATGTAAATAATTTGTTTCTCTGATGTTGAAAAAACGCTTGAGTGCAAAGTATTTTTGCGAGCAGACCAACAAGTTTGTTTACAAGCGCTGCTACATACAAGCTACAATGGCCGCCGCCGCGCGTATTTAATTATTATTTTACTGTTGTCTCGTAAAATTTTAATTCAGTTTTCATTTAAATTTTTTATTATTATTTTTCATGGGAATTTCCATAATTTTGATGGTGGAGTGGGCAGGAGAGAGACGGAAAAATTGAGGGCTCAGGCGGTGTTAGTCATCACTTCTCACGTGTTGATGGCGCGCAATGTCGGTCTGACTCACCAAGAGTTCCACTAAAAGTTTTTGAAGTTTTATCTCTGATTTTTTTTGACGTGACGTCTTATAATTCGATAGAGCCGGCTGCACGCACGAAAAAACATGACTCATGCGGCGTTACCTCGCTCTGAGGCGTTCCATGTAAGGCTTGAAGTGCAAGCGAGAGCGCGGAACGAGCGACAAAGAAGTACAATCGGCCTTTGCGTTCGGCAGCGTTCGACATCCGTCTCTCTCCTACTTGAGT
>PNEQ01044105.1:0-13408 GCA_003012365.1 Medauroidea extradentata
CAGGATGTGACACAACTTCAGCTCCTTACAATATCGGTAAAATGAAATTTGTGAAAACCCTGGAAAAACATTTAGAGTTTGCTAGTGGAACGGCTTTGTTTCTCAACAAGAGAGTTGACCCTGCTTTGCTCACTGTAATTGGTGAACGTTTTTTTATCTCTTTATACGGTGGTAATAAAGATGATAATTCTCTTGACAGTCTAAGATACAAACAATTCGCAAAGGCAGTGACAAAAAGTACATATAACTTATCTTCACTTCCTCCAACACAAGACACAGCTCGCTTTCATACTTTCCGAGTCTACCATCAGGTCCAGTCGTGGCTTGGTAATTATAATGATCCTGAAGACTGGGGCTGGAAAAATGTGGAAAATTATTGATGCCAGCGCAGAACTCTAAACCTCCAGCACCCCCTGAGCTTCTAAAACTGATCTTTTGCACATGCAAAGGAAACTGTGGAGCGATGTGTGGATGTCGAAAAGCAGGGCTGAAATGTTCTGCATTGTGCTTCCATTGTTCTGGAGAGACTTGCAGCAACGTAATGGAACTCTCAGAATTAATAAATGAAAATGACTTTGATGATGAACCGCCGACATTAACACCCCTTCCTTCTCCAGTCTCCCACTGATATTTAATGCAGAAAGCCGATAAGAAGCTGAGCCGCAGCCTGGTCCATCGAAAAGAATGAGGACGGAGTAGTTTTAATTTAGAAAATCACCGTGGATTATGCCTATTGGGGATACCACGTAAAAAAACGCACCTCCAGACTCTACCTCGTGGGTGGTGGGGAAAATAGTCAATAATTAATTTATAATAATATTGCAAAATTTATAATTACAAAATTACAATAACAAAGAAAATAAAAAAAAACAATAACTTATGACACATTATTAATACACACGTATAATATAGGTATAGTTAAGAATACTGAAAAATAGTACTCACTTCGGAGCGCTGTAACACCTTAGCTATTGACTTAATGAAATAATGTTGTGTGTAAAAGTTGTTCCTCAAAAAACGATCTACAAAAATGATTTGATATCATTTTTTCGTTAAATGTTAAAAAAAAAAAGTTACATCGAAAAATATAAATTTTTTTCTCGAATTTCTGAATATTTTCACTTATAACTTTTTTATTTATGGTTCTACGACAAAAAGTTACTGGACAAAAGTTGTAGAGAATATAATTTACAACAAAAAAAGTTGACAAATTTTTTTATCAAATAAATAGTTTAAGAGATATATCGTAAAAACCATTTCAACCCCTATTTTCAAGATGGCGACCGTGGGACAAGGGCGGCGACCCCACAAACATGTTTTTAGCTTTACACTGACCCCCCTACACATCAAAAAAATAAAATTGCGTCCTCTAAAAACGCAAGGTAAGGATTAAAAAATGTAACATTTCAATGGACTAAAAAGAAAATATCGCTTGTATATGAACAACTTGAGTAAGGCTTGGAGTACATCAACATGTGAAGCAGTATTATGAATCACAGCACACTCAATTATTTTTATCTTGCTCTTCGTTCAGGCATATCAATCTGCGTGCAAACGTTAAGCCAGCTTCCCAGCGATATGTTTACAAACTTTTAAAAATTATGTGGTAACTTAAATATGAAGCATCAGTTACACTTTTCCGACAATAACATAGCTGTTTCTCTGCCACGAAGTGTCATTTGAATAGCACAATAAACTTCTCTCGATTGGTTTGATTGTCCTATACTCCGAGAGTCAGGGAAAACCAGTGTAGTTGAAGATCTCACAGCGGTATTAAAATGATCCTTAATGGCAGGACTGCCATACCGAAAACAGTTTATTTAATTAAAGACGAATACGACACTGCACTTTGAAATATTGCAATATTAAGGGTATTCGAGCGCGATAAAGTCGTAATTTTATATTTATATGAAACAGTGTTAGTTTTTATATTATACTTATGAGTGCTGTTTCTTCTTACGAAACAATTTTAGCTCTCATAGTTTTCTCGTAACGATGCGTCATAATCAAAACTCCCATGTTCTGCTGTCATGGAAATATTGAAAATCAGTTGACTTAAGCAAGTAAAATAATTCACACTGAAATAACATGCCATGGGCTATCTAATAAAACGTAAAAAGAAAATTATCCCGTTACCTAATTGTATATTTATTTTTATTTTAAAATTTTTATATTTCTGCGATTTTTTAAACATTCAAAATATTACGTTGGGTTTATTAAATGTCTGCTTGCATAGCTCATGGAATGTTAGTTAACAGTGGATTATTTCATTTAAGTAGGTCGATTGATTTTCCCTATTTGCAAGGCAGCGTAAAAAGCAAATTTTGACTTTGACGCACCGTTATGAGAAAACTACGAGAGCTAGAATTATTTTGTAAGGGAAAACTGTACTCACAAGTATCGTATACATAACTAACAATATTTCATATAAATATAGAATTATGATCTTATAGTGCTTGACATTATTAAGGTGGCCGTCTATCCTGGCCGCCAAGAAGTATGCAGAGCTTCGGCCGTTGTCAGATTATTTTAAAACTTCTCATCGAACATGAGTAATAATCACTTAGGAATATCGTTTAAAGAACGTTTCTCGTGTGTGTACCCGTTTTAAGTTCACCGGTACTCATTAAAGGTTAGTTCCTAACGGCTGATAGAGCCGAAAATGGGAGTTTTTGTGGTAGTTTTTAGGCATGTAAATGCTGGCGCAATATATTTTGAAAGGAGAGGCGTGTACAATACATGGGCCATGCACTTTTCGCGAAAATAATTTTGCCCCAGTTTGTTTAAATATCTTACGAGTACATCTGCAGTTGTGTTACATAGTCAGTGATTGTATGTCTTAACTGTCGCGTGTGTTGGGCTTCTACCCGCCAATCACAGTAGTGTGGCGTTGCAGAACCTTGTTCTGATTGGAGCAGTCTAATATAACACTACACTTCACAAAGACACGTTGCCAATAACTATGCTATTAATCAGATATGCAGATGTGGAGATAAGGCATTGAAAAAAACTGGAGCAAAATAATCTTAGCGCAAATTTCATGGCCCTAACAATACACCTTTAACATTAATAGTACGTCATAAAATATCTGGTCACAGTTGAAAGCCTGATACAGGCGAGTTGTCAGCGAGAAGACTGCACACCAGTTCAGTGACTTCCACGTAGAGACTAGACTTCTCGTCCTTGAACGCGCAAAGTACGTCACACAGGCGGCCGCCTTAAGGGCTTGGGCCCAAGTTTCTCGGCTTTCGAGAGAATTATTTTTTAAAATACATACGAGAGTCGATATCGTAAAATTGCTTCGTAACTTTGTTGCAAATTGGTTTTACTGTGCAATGTAATTTTTCGAGACAAACTGTATGATGAGTATAGCTAATTTATCAGTTAAAAGAAAATTTCGTTAATTAACTAATTAGCAACTATTTTGCAGTCTTCTGACTCGACAAAATTAGAGTATGCCGTTTAAATCAGTCATAACAAAGTTACGAAGCGATTTTACGATATCGGCTCCCATTTATGTTTTAAAAAATAATTGTCGTTAAATGCGAAGAAACTCGGGACCATGCCCTTAAGTCTGCCTGTTGTTCCCATCTTTTATCGTGTTTCCACTGACCACATCATAACGCGATCAAATGCTTGCCCAATATTCAGGTGGTTGGTAATTCGTATGGCCCGGTAGTTTTCGCGAAAATATTTTTGCCCCACTTTGTTTCAGTGCCTTACGTGCACACCTGCAGCTCAACTTCATGGCTATTGACAAGAGTGTTTTTGTGCAGAGTCGTTATTCATTTGACTGTGCCAATCAGTACTCGGATAACTGCCACACATCACATCTGTGATGTGCGGGTTTAACCTCCGCACGTTGTATGTTACGGCATCCAATCACTGACCACAAAGCAGAGATGCAGGTGCGCATGTAAGACACTGAAACAAAGTGCTGCAAAAAATTTTTCGCGAAAACTAACGTGCCCTACATCTTGAGTACAATAGCTGCATTAGTTAAATGGCTCTTATTTTGAAGAGAAACAGTACGTTCACGACTATTTCTATAGTTTATTCCTTCCGGATAAACCTGGCGTGACGTTACAGTACTCTGAACACAGACAGTCCTTCTTTTGTTCGAAAAAGTTCTTTCTTAGAAAGTTGCTGGGGACAAATGCAGCTTTGAAAGGTTTCACACGACGCTGCGTAATACAATTTAACCTGCGAAGGGTTAGGGATCTAAAGCATGTCTTTGAATACTAAAGAGAGCCAAGTAGTGCAAAAGGGTTCTAAGGGACTGGCTCGAACTTGATTTATCACATTTTGCAAGGAATGTTTCAGTACTTCACGAGGAAATGAATAACGCATTCAGACAGACAACAATTTATTAATTATATACATTGCACTTAAAATTGTTTTGTATTTTTACAAGAAAAATCCTTAGGTGCCCGGTTTCAAAAAATAAATACTTTCTATAATTACAAAAGATGTTCTTGCAAATAACGCAAATTGTGTACTTGTTTCATTAAAAGGTGTAATGTGATTTTTATTCATTTTAACTTTTCCGACGAACGGTTGGTGTCTAATTAAGTTTATTATAATTGGACCATTCAAGTAAATTTTCTTCTCACGAAGACACTTGGCCAAAAACGGAAGGGGCTCTACATTTATACGTCAGTAAATAAAACTTTGCTTTTACAAAAATCTGGTGTCCCTTTTTATATAGTACTTCGAATGCACATACTTCTTGTAATACACATGTATTTGCAAGAAACCTATTGTACTTTTAGCTTTTACTGAAAACTATATCTTATTGTATCTGCACGAAGAAATTGGAAACATAAAAATTTAATCCTTAACTTCCTCTTCTACTCGTCACATACACACGTAGACACGCAGCACTCCTTTTGATTGTGTTTTATCTAAAATAACGGCTTTTGAACAAAGTAAAATTTTCAAGTCGTAGGCCTACTTGATGGCTTTATTGAAATATTTAACAATCGAATTCTTTAGCCTGCCAAAGACTGAGTTAATTAAAACTAAGACTACTCAATGAATAAGTTTTTTATAAATAATTATTTCTAGTAATATATAAGTCGCAATAAACATAATTACCTACGAACGAATCGAATTGATTGACGCGTCACCCACCAAATAACTTTTAGAATAAAGTTAAAGTTTATACGTATTACTTGGTGATTCTTGTATCATAAAATATACGTAACTAGACTAGACTTCTCATAACCAATTATTATTTTGGGTTATTTGATAAGAAAACTTAAAAGACGAACAATAAAATATGCTCTAGCTTAACTGTTGTTTGGAAGAATATTACGTCCAGGATTCATATAAGAGACACCATAGTCGTGATGTGTACATATGCAACCCTCCGACACTTTTTGAAAGAATTAAGTTTTGTTAGTTGTTACATGGCAGCATTGCCATGGCCTGGCAATAACGTAGCTCGGTATTTGAAGTTATTTTGAATATATAAACTGTTTAGTTTGTTGGACTTAACTTTGTTTGGATGTCAATTTTCGTAACACTATTAGTTGACGAGTGACAGTTAATGGTTTTTGGTTTTACAATATAGTATTACATCACAACTTGGTACTATTTCGAATTCGTAATCTAATATACACAAATGAATGTTTGTTTGTACGTCTTCTATGTGTTTCTATACCATTCACCAGATTGCGATGAAGCTTGGGTGAGTGCGAAGGTTCTTGTTTGGGGCAAAACGGAGTAGAGGTTCAGTACAGGATATAAAAAAAAAATTGTAAAAAAAAAAGAAAATTTGGATGAGTTTGTGCTTGCCCGCGTGAAGGTTTCTGCCGAATAGATTTATACTTTGTTGTCGTGACCGGGAAGGGTAAGGTGTACGAAACGGGCTACAAGAACAGAGATAGGGGTACCTGAAACATTAAGTGCGAAAATAGGAAATGGGGTATTCCAACGTGTGACGGGTACAGTTTGGTACTTTAACACCTACTTTTGAAATTTAAAAATGTTATGAAGGTGCTAAACGTACTGTATGTAGACACCGCTATAGTGAAATATACTTGCAAACATCCGTGGTGAAAGAAAGCTAGAACATCGCAAGAATATTTCTCCATCAACTTCACGTAACAATATAATAGCAGTATAAAATATTAGGGACTTGTACTCATCCATAACATTTACGTACATTGCAGCAAATTAATTTGGCTGTTCTAATATGTAATTTGTTCACCTTATATTAGAACAGTGGCGATGAAATTTCACATAACGTCAAATTTCGATTTTCTGGTCATGTTTCCACTGTTTTTACGATAATTATTTTTTAATTCTAAGCGAGAGTAGACATCACACATTTATTTGGCAGTTTTTACTTTAAGTTGTTTTCGCCATGTTGACTAATTTTTTGGTTTTAGCTTATTATGTAAATAACGATATTATGGTTATTTGACTTATTAGTCGAAGCCTTGTTATTTCTTGTCTAGAAAATCACGTAACGAACAATTTTTAAACAAACCTCTCGAACATATTTATGATATCAACTCTTATTTAAACTTAATCATAATAAATTAATTATTTCCTCAAAAACAGTTGAAACAGGAGAACATGGATTAAGATATTTTTCAACGTATTAAACTGACTTTCGTGATATACTATCAATATTACTGTTGAGTACTCCAGGCAGAATGCCAATATTGTAACGATTTTTTTGTGGAAAAAACCACCGTAAAATATCTTGTTTAAGTTGGATTTCCAGAGTAGTATATAGTGAAGTCTACAACCACGAAGTTTTAATATTCAGGCCGTTAGCTAATATGTGGCGGTTTTTGTGTTGCTAATGCTGCTGTGCGATGAGGAAAACCCATTAAACTCAATGCTGCCTTCACTTCTGGCAGGATGGTGTCTTGGGTGCTTCCCATTCGCTCCTCGCTCTGCATTTTTCAGAAGCCATTTATTAATCAGAATATACACTACTGATACTGCTGAATGCCCGTATAAGCGGCAAAAGTTCAGTCGAACTAAGAAAGGTATATTAGGCTAAAATATTATAGTGGTTCAAGTTTTTTTGCTTCATAATATGCTCGTGAAAATCCGCGTATTTAAAGGAAAAGTCAACAAACATATCACTTCAAATAAAGTAAACATCCTATGTCGTAATATTTCTGACACTTTCAGTCGTGTTCCTCGTTAGAAGACATTTCTCTCATCGGAGGCGAGTCTTTTACGAAACGTGTACATTTCATTAATTACACTTTTTTTTTCAGCTACGAAAACCTTTTTGGAAACTTATAGCATGAAAAGTTTTGCAAGAATACTAAACATATTATTTGGTTTGGAAATTGAAGGCTATGAAAATAATTTGGTATATTGCAATCAATTTTATGTAAAAAATACTGTCATATTTTGGAGTTGAGGGATTTTTTGCTGACTCAATAAAAAAAGAGCGAAAACACTTTCAATAAAGAAAGTTCATTAAAAAATTATGTATTTTTTAAATTACAGTGATACATAAGTTCGTAAAGGTCATCTGTTAACAACATTGTACATAACATACTTTGTTCGATTGTGTACTGTAACAATGTGAGTACATTTTCACGTACCAATTTATTCTTTTACAGCGTAGTAAAGATTGGTTAAGTTGATCAGTGGCTGTATTTTTATATCCCTACTGACTACGACTGTCACATCTTTGTACTTATAGTAGTCTGGCTAGAAGGACGAATTAAAAATATTTCGGGATGAAGTCAGAAACTGGCATTGTCACTTTTATTAAACAGATAGCGCAGATAACAATTGGTGACTGGTATTATTTTACTCTCGAATTTCCGTCTAGATATTATATAAGTCTGTGTTTTACACTAAAGAAAAACGTAACAGTCTTTTGCATGTAGAAGAAATTTACGTGTAAATTAAAATTATCACATATTTACCGTAAATAGCTGTATATAAATAGTGCATTAAAATTTCCCCATAAACTGTGGATAATAACATGACAACTATACAAAAAATGTATTTCCCAATACAGTTATCAAAAACTTTGATGCATTTCAACAATAATCTATTAAGATTGCATATACTACACAGGATGGCATAAAATGTTCGATGAAAGTTGCAATCGATCCGCTACGCCTTGCAGCAGTAGCTCAGCACGCTAACCGTTACACCACATGTTATTGAATTACGACAATTAAATAATTTGTAAACATATGTCTACCTTTACCTTGCACTTTTGCTTCCGATGTATGCAGTAAGTTCTGCGCCTATGGTGTGATAATTTTACATTACGGATTCGAGAAATTTTGTTACCATTCATGTGAATATTACTGTACAGTGAGGCACTGTTGCGTTTAAGCAAAGTATAAAAAGTTTGCTTTATGAGTTTGGGAGTACTGCCGTGTAGTCGTCAGGTGAATTTACCTGTATTTTTTGCAGTGTGCGCATGCGTTTTTTTGTTTCTAAATACTTTGTTCAGGAAGTGATCGCGTCGCTTGGCAGGGCGAACTTAAATACACAAGATGTTGAAAAATTGGATGTCAACATTTTGGAGCAACTTTCCTCGCATCTGGAGATATAACAAATATTACGTGCACTGTTTCTGTACTGCAGTTCACAGTACGTGATGTATAGTGCATAGCGTGCGAGCTGGATCGTGTTTGTGTGGAATACCATCGCATCCATTATTGGCAACAACAGTATGTGCGCATTCCACACAAACATGATCCAACTCGCGCGCCATGCACTGTTAAGGCCTCGCTCTTTTGTTTAGCAGGGATTTTGAAAATATTTTTTTAAAACATAAATTAATGCATACATAAAAAATTCATTCCGGCAGTTTTAACACTTATATATCATCGTTTGTATCTGAGTTTTTCTGTTTCAATACACTAAACAGAGTTTTAGATTCTTACCCTTGAAACAGCACATGTTTTGTTGTCAAAATAAGCCAAAATGAAACAAAATAATTTTTTGCTAGCAAACGGTACATTATAAAAAAAACGTTCTAGCAAAATTGTGCATCTAATGACTGTACACAGTCTCAAAATTTTAAAAGCATTTTGTTAAAACATATTCAAGTAATTTGGAATTGTTTGAAGTAAATGACAGATCATGGCCGTAAGTCGTGAGATCTGGTACAGGAACGGTGCGTTTTCGGGCCTATGTTCATGTAATATTGTTGTTACTTTAAGGGGCTGCGTCGTCTCTTGTGTTAGTACTATTCATTTAATAAATGAAGGATGTGACTAATAATCGGCAACGTTCAATTATAAAAACATTACATTGTACTATTAGGTGCGTATTATTGGAGGAAATCGATACTGGGAGATATTTAGTGTTTATTATTTCGTGAGAGAAATTTTTTATCTTAAAATTAAAATTAACTTAATTATTCCATGGTAACGCTTTAGTTTTTCGAATGAAATGTACTTAATGAATGGTAAAGTAATTAGCTACATCCCTATTGAAATATTTTCAGCAAAATCGTGCCAAGATTTTAATCACGAAGGAATTAAGAACAATTCATCACAATAAGTGACACGGGCTCTTAAATGTGAGGATATTGACATGCAATGCTGCAACGTCCTGTATAAACATATCATTCTACCAGAATACAGTGGAATATGACCTCAGACTACTGGGAATGGAAGGGATTAACGAACTGGTTCACATGCTTAGAACTGATACTTGCATCACGGCACTAATTGGCCATTCATTGTCAAGCTTGTGTTAGGAACGTCTTGCAGACAGAGGGAAGATATTTGGTCAGCGCTCAACAGCTACGTCTTCCGACCAGCGGCATCGTCCGGCACGATTCCCACATGCGAATATATCCGGGGACTGCTCCTCCAGGAATCGAACCCGGGTCACCTTGGTGGGAGGCGAGAGGTCTTACCGCTCGACCACCGAGGTATTTGAGCTTCAAGACGCCTGTGGCAACAGTGTATGTATATGAAGGTATAACTACCTATATTCTTAAAGTGGCGTACTAGATAATATGTGTTTGTGGGTGTGTGTGACAGGCACAAAATATATGGTACGCTAAGATAGCTGCTGACCGACGTATTTAACGCAGTATGAGTATCACATTTACGCTCTACTCACTCAAAAGATTTGCAGTTATTAGCCGTTATTTACGTACCTATTTTACTACAAGGGGGATTGCTAGCTAGTTTTATTGTATTTTTAGTTTTTGAGCCATAACATTTATTGTAATCGTATTGTAAATATTTTCTCTTCGACAAAGCATACGATATATTCTTTGTAAACTGCTTGACATAAATAATAATATAATCTTTAGTGAATTTGTCATGCAGAATCATTGCAAGAGAATTCTTGAAATTTATCCTGTCATTTTCTTGAAATGCTTCTGCACGACAAATTAATGAAAGTTTCTTATTATTTTTGTCAAGCAGTTTACCAAGAATATATCCTATGCTTTGTTGAAGAGGAAATTTCGATAACACAATTTGAATAAATGTTATGGCTCTAAAACTGTAAATATAATATAAGTGTCCAACTCTCTCCCTTAAGCGCTGACTATAACATTTTACTGTTTGTACGTATGGTTTTCATTTCTACTACGCACGTTTCTAAGTTTGTGTTTTTGGATCCGGTTCGTATTTTTCCAGACGTGGCAGTACTGAGTGGCTCTTAAAACAGATACCTATATCATAAGCGTGGTGAATTAATAAAGTTATAGCGACATGGTTTGAAGTATGGGCTATTTTCGTAGATATACGAATACAACGCACATTAAGAACGTGTTAACCCCCTACGTATTGATTTACTGGTTTTACATTTCTATTTTTATTTTACGATAGAAAATTCCGAAAGTACAACACTGGAAAGACAGCTATTGCTCTGGACCCTTCTTTTAACATGTAAGAACATAACTAGGAAAGCACAAGTTTGTTAGTTTCCACAAAATAAAATATAATTTTGAGTTGTTGGGTTAATATGTACAGTGAAAGATAAGACCAATAGCTATGTTTCCAGTGTGGTACTTTTGGAATATTCGGCCGCGAAACAAATGTATACAAAGTAAAAACCAATAAATTAATACGTGGGGAGGAGGGAGAGTTTAGTTAATAAACGAATATTTGCCACACATTTAAATAGCAGGTAAAAAGTCCCCTTACCTGAAAAATTAAGGGGATGGGTGGGAGGGTTGGGGCGATGGCCGACTGGTCGGACCATTCACCTCACATCAAGGCGATCCGGGTTAGATTCCTGGATTTTCGCGTGTGGGAATCGTGCCGGGCTATGCCACTGGTCGGCGGGTTTTCTCGGGGATCTCCCGTTTCCCCCTGTACCATCATACCGGCGCTGCTCCATGTTGACATCATGTCATCCCTCACCAGCGCTGAACACCTCGATGTTAAGCGCTGACCAAAATGTCTCACTGACTCACTGAAAAATGGGTCGAACCAAATTGAGTGAAAAATGAGCCACTGAACAAGAATAAAGGCCCCGATAATTTGACTAATTCAGTTACAAAGCTTTGCCGTCTATTTTTTACTACCAGCGAACTGAACTGGATCTGAGTCACTTACTGTTGTGTTCTTCGCCTTTTAAAATATGAGGAACCAGTTAATCTTCAATGACTTCTTTGTTATTGGTTCAAAATGTTAGCGTGCGCAAGCGCACTGAGTTCTTGTATCGTTATCTCAGGAAAAACGTCATGGACTTCACCGACTGGAAGATTAAAAATTCTCTCTTATAACAGTTTACCGGAAAAATAAATTTTTAAATAAATGTATTCGTAATTTAGTAGTGAAATCAGAATGCACGGATTGAAATAAGAGACTACTGGCTGACTGCGTGTTGGTAACACTGCTGCTTCATTTGCATCGTTCCTCGCGTCAAGTTCCCTCCGCCGTTTGTGGCGTGTTTTATTATTACTTTAATTTGCATTTCATTCGTCTCCGTCTCCGAAATGCCAGTTTTCCGTTTCGCCGCGACCACACCTCTGTTTATTCGTCTCTCCTCTGGCAGACCTCCGCAATTCTGGTAGCGCATTACGAACGCCCACTGATTTTTATTCATTTCCCTTTGTCATCGCGCCAATATATTTTTTCTAAGGAATTTTCAGTGACAATCACTAGACCGTATGCAGAAAGAAGCATAGTATATTCTGATTGGAGCTTTTCCAATAATGCGTTTGCTCGCTTTGCGTTCAGAACTTTTTCGGATTCGTGGAACAGCGTATTTGGTCATGCAGCAGCAAATGTGATTTACATTCCTGAGGTTGCAACTGGGGAATTAATCCTCCTCTGATTTGGTTTTCTGTTTTATCCTCAACCGATGTTATAAGCTCAGCAATTGTGTCAAATGTATTTTATGTTTGTGAGTGTACTTGAATCTACAAGCACTCTCTTACACTTCGTAAATGATAATTTTACTTTATATTATACATTATGTTTTATGTAGGACTGATTCACATACAATTGACTTTATGTTAAACATGGTCAATTATAGGCCTATTAAACTATTTGACATAGATTTTATATATTACTAGCAGTCTCCCGCGGATTTGCTCGCGAGTATTATTCGTAACTGATAATATTTACTTTAATTTAATAACCTCCTTGCACACCAGATTGGCACTTCAGTCATCAAGTGTTAGAATGTCCAAGCGCCTAGTTGAACTAATTCTGCAGCAGGATAAGTAGCTATAGCTGTCCACGCGAAAAGTAGTCTTAAGTTTGTCCCTGCCACTAACAGCGACTTCGCCTTGGCCTTATTTATAGCCCTGTCAATTTGACGTTGTGGGGTAATTACAGACACCTAAGGTAAGAGGTTAATCGAATTAGAAACATCTGTTTACCCTGTGCACAACCATTAGTGGCGGTGCCCTCAATTATATATTTTCAAAAGATTCACTTTAACTTTATTGACATTACAAAGTTTCAGAGGGTAAAGGTTTCGCGGAAACGTATTTGGTGCCCCAAACCTGAGATTAGTGAGATGATATATCGTCGGTTTACTGCCAAAAGTGAGAATGTCAAAATGAGATAAAATTATAAAAATGCTAGGAATATGTATATGTTGTCCACGAACAATTGCCCAAGTTTAAAGTCTATTCGTCGTTTCATACTGTTGTGTCACAGTATAGTAACATACCACATTTTTGTTAATATCTACAATTTATTACTGTTTTTAAACGAAATAGCATTTATGACTTAATCACTTTTGGCAGTATACCGACGATATGTCAGCTGATATTGTAGTGGAACCTAAGTGGAAAGCGAACTGCAATTTTACCCCTTTTAAAGACTACATGTAAATTGCACTAATTCGATCTGCCTTGTAGTTTTTGTGTGTCAGAATTGAACGTTTGCACGCAACTTTTAACGGAATTCGAGCCCAGAACCTCCCGGAATTTAGACCTGAGTGACAAACAACTGCGTCACGTAACGTCGAAATAATT